>JAJLWP010000045.1:0-48587 GCA_030570755.1 Wenyingozyma methanosorbosa | reverse complement strand
CATACACATACACATACACATACACATACACATACACATACACATACACATACACATACACATACACATACACATACACATACACATACACATACACATACACATACACATACACAAACACAAAGACTTGTACTTATACACAAAGACTTATACTTATACACAAAGTCGTCATCACTTATCTTCATCTTCATCTTCATGCAGTCTATCAAACATCAAACACAATATGTCTTATGTCAACAACTTACATGAATCACTATTAGTGATTCAAGGGTTACTCAACCCACCCAAAAAAAACTTCTTTTATGATGGTGGATTATACGTAATCCTTAAGGTTTAGAAACCCATTCATAAGAGAAAAACAAAAAAGCCACAATTGGAACCCCTTGGTACCCCTTACAATTATGACGGTGAGTTATACGTAGCTCTTAAGGTTTAGAAACCCACTCATAGTTGAAACAACAAAAAGTCACTATTCAAAAACTGATAGTGCAACTACTCTTATGATGGTGAATCATACGTGGTTCTTAAGGTTTAGAAACCCAGTCATAATAGAAAAACAAAAAGGCCACAACTGGAACCCCGTGGTACCCCCTACAATTATGACGGTGAACTATACGTAGTTCTTAAGGTTTAGAAACCCACTCATAATTAAATGAGCAAAGCCGCTAGATAAAAAGTCTTAGCGCAAATACTTTTATGACGGTGAATCATACGTGATTCTTAAGGTTTAGAAACCCACTCATAATTGAAACAAAAAAGCCACAATTGGAATCCCGTGGTACAACTACTTCAATAAATGAGAAAAGACTCATAATTGAAATAAACAAGAAAGTCACTACTTGAAATCTAGTAGTGCAACTTCTTTTATGATGGTGGATTATACGTAGTCCTTAAGGTTTAGAAACCCAGTCATAACAGAAAAACAAAAAGGCCACAATTGGAACCCCGTGGTACCCCTTAGTAATTATGATGGTGAATTATACGTAATTCTTAAGGTTTAGAAACCCAGTCATAATTACACAAACAAAAACTAATAAATTAATAGTAGCATGTAAAATCAAAAGTAAAAACTTTATATGAAGTATATAGATTATTTTTTTGGGATCAATAGTCTAGTATAATATTTTTGTTATTTTAACATCTTAATATTATACTGGACTATTGATCCCTTTTTTTTTTGTCGGATTTTTCATAATACTATATAAGTGTCATTAAAAAAGAACAAATTAACATTTTTTAAATATCTATATAACTGTAATGGATATCTAGTAGATAGCTTTTTCATCAACTTTTGTGATAAGCATTGAAGCATTTTGTCAGTAATCGCATATCTTTTACTCATAAAAACTGCAAGTCTATTTTTGTCTCTCTAAATACAACTTCCATCTCATTCATAACAGTTTTGGGTCACTTACTGATTATTCTATTATAATTACCTCTAAATCCAGGTTAGATCATGAGCTACAAAACCAAAATTCTGACCCAGCCATAACTTTAACACACTACAACACAAAATTTGCCATATCTCAAATTAATGTACAATCTTTATATATACGAACTACAGCTTCTGATGCTTCAGACAAACATCAAACCTGTAATTCTAACTAAATACTAAGTATTGAGTTGAGTAAATTAGCGAAAAACTATTACTTGTAGTTTTTATGCCCGTTCAAAACTCAAGCTTACAACAGTTTTACCTCCAATTTTGAACTCAAAACATCTTAAATTTAATATTCTCAGACCTAAAATTTTTGCTACTATATGATAATATTGGATCAAAAATAAACTTCGTAAACAAGATACTCAACAAACACTCCAATTCAGCACCGTATTGCTAATCAAGGAGATACATTAAGTCATATCGATTATCTACGACAATAAAATTCTAATCTCTTTTTTCTTCCAATATCGAAGATTGCACGCTGAACTTGAGGTCAAATATTTACCTACTTATATAGTCTTGAAACCATAAAATCAGCTATTTTATTATACCGGCAGAAGTGTCTAGTTTTTAGTCAATATACAGCTGTCAGAATGGTCAAACTCAGACCTTGAGGGGTAAAACCTAGCAAACAAAATTGTCACAGCACGAAAAAAGCAATTTTCTCTAAGTGTGACTTTTTTGACCCTACTTTTAGCCTACGTCAAATTTTTCCAGACAATGCCTTTACTAGTTACATGCTCTACGGTATACTACCAGCCACGGCACACATCCCAATAGATTTGAATTGGCGAGATCGTTGTCGACACACCCACTGCAAGCCTTAACACGTTTTTCAAAAATGGAAAAAAAGCTCCTTGTCTGACTTTACCCCCTTATATCTCGATCACCACGACTCCAATTGACAATCGGCTACGGCCAGTTTATACATCTGCTCTTCAAGTTGGCTATGCCTCACCAAATCAACTTACAACTCCAAGGATTAGCCCACCATCACTTCATAAAATAAAGTACTGCTTTTTACCAAATTTCATGATTCACCACTTTCATCTCTTTTTCTCTCTCACTAAACAACTACCACCCACACAACATGCTCTATCACACACTTCTGGTCTCTGCGCACACACCGAGCCCCATAAACCATCTCACTTCAGGCTTCCAACTTTTCAACTATCACCCCAAAGTCATGCACTCCGCATATTCCAAGCCGTCAAAAACCCACATATTACCTTATAATTTTGCAACCACCCCACATTCCCCCCAAAAACACCCACTCATATGTACTTCTGCTTTCGCTCTTTCTAATAAACCCTTTACCTAATCTCTCCCATGTGTATAGCACCTAAACTCGAAACCAATACATCCCACGCTATTTTGTCCAAAATTTTGTAAATCTCGCCTTTTTCAAAAAAAACCTTCTTTTTTCCCGAATTGCTGTCCAATCGCCCCAAAACCAGTACCAACATAATTTCTGGCCCTGAATGCACAACCCTATCGTAGCACTTTTCCCGATTTCTCCCTAGATCATGTCCTACAGGGCAAAACATGTCGATTTACCATACCACAACACAGATCTTGATTTCCTACAAACTGTTGTCACAACTTCATGCAACCATATTATGGCCTCTAACTCCGCCAGTAAATCACTACCATGTAGATCCATCCATACCTACTACCTCAGTATGAGTAGCAAGTGGGAACCATATTCGAAGTGGCAATTAACACCACCAAAACACCCAATTTTACAACAATTTAAACCTCAATTTTAAATTCTCAAAGTCTCCCAATTTAAATTTTTTAAATACTGGAATTTTTGCTACGATATGCTAGAGCAGGTCCAAAAGTACCATATTACCTCCAAATACTTAGCAATAAACTACATTCAGCACCATCTACAAACCAATATACAATCATCTATATACACCCCTCTATTCTGCCGTCGAAACTGCAACAGCTACGCCATCGCTAGCGCTATCAACTTCATTCAAGTCCCAGTCGAATAAGCGACCTCAAATTAGCCGCGACACACCCTTGTCTCCTCTAGCATTTAATGCCATCATGTCGCAAATCGCAGTTTAAGTGTTCAGAAAGTCGGTCCAGATCGTCAGCTGCTCAGATTCACACAGTTTACCCCTCCAATATGCAAGTCCATATGCACAAAAGACACTAAATCGTCGAAAATCCCGTCGAATACCTTCGCAATTTTAAATCGACCGACCTTTTGGCTTTTGGGTCGAAAATGGCGGTGGCGGAGCAGGCTCCTTAACTATGAGCGGTAAACCCCTCAAAGATTTTCCCAAGGGGCTCACCGCACTCCCCATAGTTAAGACTAAATACTCGCCACGCACTCGCCGCAGAAAAAAAAAAAAAATCAAAAAACACTCCACACCTACGCGATTTAAGGTTCGACGAAATTATGCACAACCTTGCATATACGCTTAACTATGGTGATTTCGATGATTTTTCTCAATGATCGTCAAAAAAAATTGGAAAAAAAAGAAATGCTCCTTATCAGGGGCTCGAACCCTGGACATTTCGGTTAAAAGCCGAACGCTCTACCAACTGAGCTAACAAGGAATTTCTTGACAAATTTTGGAAATTCTGAGCTATAATCAGCTCAGATTCTCGCCCCAATGGGCTTTTTTTTTCATTTTTGCCTATCTACAATCTTTCTTCTAATAGAGTTAACTACACATGGCTATATAAGGTTGGAAGCCTAATGGGTCAATAAGTGCATAAATTATATAGACCGTAGTTAATAAATTTAGATGTCAAAAAAAAAAACGCTCCACACAAATGCTCGATTATCCTACCTACTTTCAACAAATCAAGTAAAAACTACTGCTCCGTCACCATATAGTAACATATGGGAAATTTAGAGAGTTTCTTCACTAATAAAATTGTCCACAAAACAGAAAAGAAAACTTTTTGCTTTCTAATTCTTTTGATCGATATTTAGTATATGGCTAGTTCAAGTCTTTAATTGTATGTAACGCAGATGAGATTCAGTTGTATAAATTCTAGTTAAAAAGCATATAGTGGTATATAAAATATATAAAAAGTCTATCTCAACTGTTGATCTTTAACTTTCAATTGTTCACCTAAGTGTTTAGTATCGCCAAATAGTTGAATAATACCCTTTCTAGTAGATTTTTCTATGTCAACAACGGTGACACTTGTGTTGTAGGGCACTCTCAAGTCTTCCACTGTAATCTTTGGACTAAGACTATAGCCAAGATCAGAGTACAAATGGTTAATGAAGTTTGTGATCACTCCACCATGTGAGCAAACTAACACGTTACTGTAATTATGACTAATAGCGTCATCTGTGATATTATCCCACTCTTTCCATAGTCTCTTGAGCAACTGTTCTCTTTGTTCACCCAAATTTCTGAAATCCTCACCATACTTTGCTAGCGCATCTACCAAACGCATTCCTTCAGTTGGTCCCATATTTCTCTCTCTTAGTTGATCAGTCTTTCTGAATTTCAAAACGTGGTCATCCTTTTCGTGAAATTTGGTAATTTTACTTATTGTTTGCATACATCTTGTCAAATCTGAAGATATAAATTCATCAATAGGAACATCCTTGAATCTTTCACCACATTTCTCAGCCTGCCTATGACCTTCTTCGTTCAAGGGGATGTCTAAATGACCTTGCATAATCTTATTCTTATTGTGATCGGTTTGTCCATGCCTTACTATAAAGATCCTCACAAACTCTGGGTTTGTGTTTGTTAACTCGTCAGAAGTCATAGTTATTTAGTTATGTTTGTAAAACTTGAAGTTTATATACAACAGTTGTTTCCTCGAAGGTAACTTCTATAGCGAAATAGCTTGATAAACACGCTGATAAGGGAGAGTATGTGGTAAAAAACTCTATCTCGGGGAAGTCAGCCTGGAAAAGATAAGTGAAAACTTCCATACACCAAATATACATTTCTCTATGTTAAAGTTACCCTCTTTTCAATTTTCTCACAAAAGTTTTTTAGATGGATTGGCCGATACAATTTGAGTAGTCCAAGTGAAAATTATTCTATTAGCAAAAGGTAGTAGCTTGAAGATATACCACTAAGGCAGCCCTTGCATATACATACAAGCTTAAATATTGTCACAGCTATTTATATCAATAATGTTTAGTCTAACCAGTAGAGCTGTGAGACAGCAAGTGTCCCAGAGCAGTGGCTGTGTGCGTACATTCTCATCAACGAGCAGTCAGCTTTCATTACTAGACTACTTGAAGTTTTACAGAAATCCCAAGAAGCAGGAAAAGAGTACAGCGAAAGTCATTGAGGAGATAGAATCTGGAGAATCTGAAGCTGTTAAGGATTTTGGTCCTCCAAAAATCGAAATTCTAGGAAAAGTGGATCCAAAAATGGTCGACGAAAAATTAATAGCTAAACAATTGAAAGGATTTACAGTATCTCGTTGGATACCCGAAAATACCAGATATAGTCAAAAGATTAGCACTTTGACCAATCTTCAAGAGCAGTATGTTGCTGCTATTGAAGAACTTCTACTTGATATTTACTCAAAAAACTACGAACAGGAATTGAAAACAGCAGATGCCGAGGAACTCGACAAGATAGAATTGCCTGATCTATTCGCAAGATTCAAATTTTTGAAAGATCTTCAGATCAGCTTTGGTGTTGCGATCAATGATTACAGAATTGGACAACTTCATAGCTTGGGAAAAGTCAGAAACTTCTTAGTTAAGGAATTAGATCCAAGTAGACCAGTAAGAAACGAAAAATTACCAGATGCTATTCACTTAAACGAGGAAGAGTTCAAAGGTACGAACGTATTTATTACAAAACACGTATTCAAGAATCAAAAAGAAAAAGAATATGCCAAGCTTTTGGAGCAAGCAAAAGAATTGGAAGTTGCTTCTCTTCATCAATCTTCAGGAAGAGAATAAAGGAGATAATCTACAAGAGTCACGCCGTAGTATATGCAAGTCTATTAAGATGCTCATTGCAATATTTAACATGATTCATACCTTGCATAGTCTAAAAGCATGTGCCGTAGGTTTTAGGCACAAAGCTGTATACATATATAATTTCTATACTTCAATAAGAACCTGTACATATATTGAGACCTCTCAACTTTTTTTTCAATAATTCTTAGGTGCTTTGTTTCAATTAATAGTTTCTTAGGGTATATTGAATTGACTCACAGGAGGCATGGGAATAGGTATATAAGCATAAAAAAATAGAAAAGATATAATCTTTTAAATAACACTAGAAGTAAAATGGAAAAGGGGCTCATGGCACACAAAATTAGCTCAAAAAATAAAACAAGACAGACTTAAAGAAAAAGGAAAGGGTATTATTTGTTTCTGCTCAATGAGAAGACAACAATGATAGATGCAGCTAAAGCAAATAGAGCACCAGGCAACAATAATTCTTGAACCAAGTTGTTGCTAGCGGCAGAAGATGGAGCAAGGTCTGTAGTAGATCTCTTTTTAAGCTTGGAAAACTCAACGTCAGGGGTTTCATCAGGATGATGAACATATAAATCTAATTTCTCAAGCAATAACTGTTTGGCCCAGTAAACACAATCTTTTAAGTCTTGATCTGATGTGATAGCAACAATATCGTTTTCATCATCAATATAAGAGATTGCAAATGTTTGGGTTGAGTCATCAGTCAATTGTTCCTTTTCCTGTTTTGAAAGTTTGGAGAATATCAACTCTCTCAATAACTCGATACCTTCACTTGGCTTGAGACTAATTCTATGACTACGTCCAGAAGGAGATTTGAATTTGAAGTAATAAACCTCCTCAAAGTCAACCTCGATGGCTGTAGCTTTTAAAGAGCCCAATTTGATACTACTAGAGTTTTCAACACCTGCGAATGAAATACTGTCTGATGGTTTGACGACATCAATTCCACTTGCTGCACTAGGGATTCCAAAATGTGCTAATTCAGATTGTGTGACATCTTGAGCTTCACTTGGGCTTGAGTGTAAGGAATCAGTATCGTTATCCAAAGCAGTCCAAAACTTGTTCCAAGCAGGACCTTCTGATTCCACTCTCTCATCAGAAATGTTTGAGTCAGTGTCGCCTGTACTATTGAACATCTGCATAGATTTGATTTGGCCAAGAGTACAGTAGGTCAACTTCAGGACTTCCACAATACCAATAATCTCACTTGTTTCAACATCGACAACTGGTAAATTAAGGTATCTACCATCAAACATCTTTCTAAGAGCTTGATGAACGGATAAATCACTTGGAGCATAATCTGGTTTTGGAGTCATGACTCTAATGACTGAACAAGTTTTAGGATCAATACCTGCTGAAATAACTCTTAAAACAACATCTTTAGAAGTGAAGATACCTGTAACTTCATCGTTTTTACTAGAGTCTTTAACTAAAACTGCTGTTGTCTTGTGTTCTTTCATCATTATGGAAGCATCATAAACACTGGTTTTGATATCACAGTAGACTGGAACAGTACGGTGATCTAAAACACTGTTCAAAGTTGGACCATTGATTAAATTCTTCAAGTTTTCAAAATAACGACTAACATGTAAAGGTTGGTTCTTAGAACCCATTTCAGCGTTCACACCTTCCATTGCATCATACAATTTTTTGGAACTTTCGTACATTCTTTCCAATTTACTCATTGCTTCATTGTAACATTTAGTAATATCTAAAACACCAACAATTTGGTTGGCATCATTAATGACAGGTAAATGTCTGAAACCTTTGTTAACCATTAATGTCAATGCGTCGGAAGCTAATGTAGAAGTCTTACAGCACATAGGGTTTGGGGTCATGATTTGATCAATAGTTGTCTTGTTAGCATTTAAACTTGATCCAACAATACGGAAAGCTAAATCCTTAGCGGTGAAAATACCAAGTAATCCTTCGTTTTCGTCGTCGACAACTAAAACACAGTTTTCTTTTGTAACAGACATCATTTGTGCTGCTTCATAGACAGTGTTGGAAGGTTTGCAAATAACAGGTTCACTTGGCTTCAAAGACATAACTGAACCAGGTGCATGGTTGGAATGAGCACTTTGTCTCTTTCTAGTTGACTTTGGAGAACCTAAGTTATTAGTTGTCATTGGAGTGAAGTTTGACTTCTTTTTCAAATCATTTTCAATCTTTCTTCTGATAGCATCATCTTTCTTTGACTGTCTCTTTCTAGTTGAATCTAACAATTCATTGCCTCCTCCATTGTTGGAAGGGTTGGAAAGAGAAGATTGTGTTCTTCTGGTAGGTGTGGTAAGCATTGTGACAACTTCTATCGACCTAGTTTCTTAACTCTAGAGGAAAAGCAGAAACACCAAAGTACACTAGTATACAACAATAGTCTAGCTTTCAATTGAATGAACAAAGTTAATCAAAAAAAAAAGTATCAAAAAATCCAAATGTAAACAAAAAAGTGCAAAATGTAAACAGAGTTTCCTAATTGGGACTTAAATTTGTTTATAATGCGCGCAAGTTACACTCTGTAAAATAATTTTTAAAGTGAGAAAGAGCACTCATTATAGTCTTACAATACCCAATTAGGAAACTCTTTATCTCTATAAATTCTTCAAACTTGTAATAAAATGAATCAAAGTATACTTGAGGAGACTAGGCTAATGTCGTTGCAACAAGGGATCAGTTTTGTTGTTTCTCAAGTGCAATCTACTACATAAGTATCAAGTTAGTTGTGGATAGTGCCTTTCGTGCTATTGAAAATACTCGTCACCTAATACACAAGAGCCAATTGAATTTTGAGTATTAGCCTTGCAGCGTTATAATTTTCCTTGTCTCCAGTGGATTCGAAATCTGAACAAACCTTCAGCAGCATCCAACACTGAACCATACAGACTTTTGGCCACAATTTCCCACAAATATGTCATCATTATTAAAGTACATGTTTGGATTCGATATAATCCAAAAAGTATCTGAAAATCTTCTTGTTGAGGCTATTAAAACGGGTCCAATTCCGGAACACGTTGCCTTTGTTCTTGATGGGAATAGAAGGTTCGCAAAATCCCATGGAATGGCACTTAAAGATGGACACCGTGCCGGAGCTGAAACTTTGGGTCAAGTCTTACAATGTTGCTTCAAAGTTGGTGTCAAGGTTGTTACCGTTTACGCATTCTCGATCGAAAACTTCAATAGACCACAAGAAGAAATTGATACCTTGTTTGACCTATTGAAATCGAAACTTGTTTACTTGACTGAAACAGATGGCTTTTCAACTGAGTATAACTTGAGAATCAAAATAATTGGAAATAGAACTCTCATTCCACCAGCTTTATTAGAGGACTTAGAAAAGGTTGAAGAGTTAACAAGTGGAAATAAGAAACATACTCTTTGTGTTGCTTTCCCATACACTTCTAGAGATGACATCACCCATTCAATTCAAACTGTTGTTCATAAAGTAAAAGAAAACACCTTGAAAGTTGATGACATCACCGTAGAAGACTTAAATAATAACATGTACTGGGGGGATGACATTCCCAATGTTGATCTTTTAGTAAGAACCTCAGGTCATACAAGACTGAGCGATTATATGTTGTGGCAATGCAATCAGGATAGCGTAATAGAATTCTCAAATACTTTATGGCCAAACTTCAGATTTTACCATACTTGGTGGGCTATTTTTAAATGGGGATACTACAAGACCCTTATTATTCAAGACGCAGAAACAATGCAAATCAAGAAGAAGTCTAAGGAGGATATCGAGAAAAGATACTCTGATCCTATAAAATCCTTGCAACATCCTCCATATGCTTCTGTTTCAAAAGTTTGATAAGCGCTTTACATTCTTTGCTACATATTCTATTATAGGGCTACCTATATTGCTACTGGCATTCTATTGGCCAATCACCTCGTTATTTATAGTAACTATATAATGGCTTGCAGCATTTGAGAAATTTTGAATTTATTAAAAATATATATATAGTTATAAAACTTTCAGATATAGAGAGAAATAACCACGAAAACAAGAATAAAGACAAGTAAAATTTACCAACAAATGAAAAGGAGTTATTTGAAAAGAAATTCAAATAGAAATACTAATTATGGCTAAAACTAGCTTTTCAAAGGCGAATGTATATAGAAAGAAAAAACAATAACATTAATGCAAGAAATAATGCAACAGAAAAGTAAAAGATAGAATAAAAGAAATCAAACTAATGGAAATAGTGTCCTTCTTCAGTAGCAGTACCAGCTCTAGAGAAAGAAGCATACTTGGCGAATGGGTCTTTTCTTTCCAAGTCATATTCTGGATTATGTGCTTTTTGAGTCTCTCTTCTTCTGAAGTAGATTCTCTTACACCATTTCCATAACTCAGCACAAGCTAAGAATAATAAACTGAAAGCAACAGAATAACCCCATTCTTTACCAATACCACGGTGCAAGAAAACTTTATCGTTGATGACTGGAATATAGACAGTTGGGAATATAGTAACAAAACCTAAGATAACGGACCAGAACAAGAATTGATTGTCCCATAAATCTTTGAAAACTTGGGTGTATGGGGTTTCAGTCTCTGGGTTCATGGCAAACAATGATCTTCTGAAATCGATAACTTCCCAAGCTAAAATCAATGCACACCAAGTCATGACTGCAAACGAGCAACTACGTGCTTTGAAGACATAGTGACATGAGTCAGCATAGCTAGTGGAGTTACATTCTAAACCTAATTCACCGTCACCTTCGCCATAAACAACAATGACAAATGGCATCATACAACAGATAGCAATGATGAAGCCGTATGCAAACATATCAATCAGGACTTCCCATGTGAAAACATTTTCTTTAGGATCCTTAGGTGGTTTCTCCATAATGTCATAAGCAGCTTTCTCCAAACCAAGACCCATTGCTGGGAAACAAGAAGTAACAACAATAACCCATAAAACTTCGACAGGACTCAATGGAAAGACAGATAATCCATCTCTATCCATAAATGCTAAACCGACCATCAAGTAAATGGCTTGAGCAACATTCATTCCTAAAAGTTGTAACACGAATTTCTGAATGTTATCACCCATTCTTCTACCTTCTTCAACAGCATTTAAGATAGAGGCGAAATTATCATCAGATAAGACAATATCAGAAGCATCTTTAGCAACATCAGAACCGTTCATACCCATAGCAATACCAACATCAGCTTTCTTCAAAGAAGGAGAGTCATTGACACCATCACCTGTCATAGCACAGAACTGTTTACGACGGTGTAAAGCATCAATCAATCTAACCTTGGTTTGTGGAGCACAACGAGCAATGACTAAAGGCAAGACAGGCAAAGCATCAATCTCGTCATCTGACAAAGCATCAAACTCAGATGCAGTCATGACCATAACCTTGACAACTTCTGGAGAGTAATGGTATAAGTTGTGAGGCAAGATACCAACTTCTTGAGCAATAGCACGAGCTGTAGAAGGGTGATCACCAGTTGCCATACGAACATTAATACCAGCTTTGTGACATTTCTTGACTGATCCAGCAGTTTCAGGACGTGGAGGATCGTAGATACCGATCAAACCAAGGAAAGTCAAACCAGTCTCAACAATCATTCTGTCAGTGCTAGCCCATTCATCTGAGTTTTCCTTAGGGTAACGTTGAGCAAAAGCTAAGACTCTTAAACCTTTTGAGGATAATGTATCCATGTTTTCTTCAATAAGCTTGACATGTTCAGGGGTCAATTCAGATAAAGTACCAGTTTCTGGATTATACCAGTTATCACAACATCCTAAGACACGTTCAACAGCACCTTTTGTGTAAATCTCATCTGTATCAGTCTGGTTGTTACGGTAAACTGCAGTCATTCTCTTGATAGAAGAGTCAAATGGATACTCAGCCAAATGAGTATATAAACCTTCTTCTTCAACTAATCTCTCACGGCCAAAGTTTAGTCTAGTAGCAAACACTTGAATGGCAATTTCAGTAGGATCACCTCTAGCTTTCCATTCGAATTCACCAGATTCAGTCTTTTCTTGAAAGACATTTGCGATGTTAGCCAAAGTTGCAGTATGAATCCATCTTTTGAATAACTCGTATTTCTCTTTGTTTTGTTCAACGAGCTCTATTGTACCCCAATTATTAACATCATTTTCAGCAATTTCAACAGGTGATCTTTCAATGAATTCAACATCACCAACACTTGGGTTGAATGGTTCATTGGAGTTGATAACGGCAAAAGTACCAACAGTTGGGATCCAGACGTTCTTGGCAATCATTCTACCTTGAGTTAAAGTACCTGTTTTATCTGAGCAAATATCGTTGACAGCACCAAGAGCTTCCAAGGAGTCCAATTTTCTAACAACAACGTTTCTCTCAGACATGACTTTAGCACCAACAGCCATAGTAATGGTAAGAACAACAACCAAAGAGGATGGAATCATGGATAAGGCAACACAAATAGCGTATATAGCAACTTCCTTTTTGACATCAAACTTTTGAGAAGCCATGACGATAATAGCAAATAATACAGCGATGAAGAATAAAGCAACAGCAAGTTTGGATAAACGACGTTTTAATGGAGTACCTTCAGTAGTACCTAAGAAAGCACCAACACTATCCCAAATAGTGTGACCACCAGCTTTCAGGTAATCCATTATGGAAGCATTTTCATGTTCGACTTTACGAACATAAGATTTCTTAGTTTGTAAAGACTTAGCAATCTTACCGATTTCAGTGTTCAAACCTGTACTAACTGCAATACCAATAGCTCTACCTTTGGAAACGGTAGAGGATGAGAAAGCCATGTTGATACGATCACCAACAGGGACAACTTGTGAGAATGCTTGATTTGGATCTTTAGCAATTGGAATGGATTCACCTGTTAACAAAGCCTCATCGGTTTCAAAATTAGTGCAATCGAATAAACGCATATCTGCAGGAATAGTATCACCAACTTTGACCATAACGATATCACCAGGTACAACTTCTGCTGAAGGAACAGTAATGTCATTACCATTTCTGATAACCCTTGCACTTGGAGAACTCAGGGTTTTCAAAGAGCCCATAGTCTTCTCAGCTTTGAACTCTTGAAATCCACCAACTACAACATTGAGACCAATAACGAAACCAATAACACCACCAGAAATCCAATCTTTGATGGCTAGTGCAATAATCATTGAGATAATCAAGACTAAGATCATAGCGTTGAAAACTTGATGTGCGATGATTTTAGTGATTGAAATTTTACCACCATCACCCAATGTATTTGGACCATATTTGGCTAGCAAAGCTTTTGCGCTTTCATCAGTTAAACCATCTTTGATAGATGTTGAATATAATTGGGCACATTGCCCAATACTCATTAAATAAGCAGATTCACCATTTTGTTCTATATCTACTTCAGTCTGGGTGGAGTTTCTAGTAAGGTGGTCTGTATGATCAATAGCGTCTATTTTTTCCTCAAATGAATTTGTCATAATATTTTATTTAACTAAAAAGTAGTATCATTAATTCACGGTTATGAATTAAAGTATAGTATAAAGCGTTTTTAGTAAACTGACAAGTATGTGAAAAATAGAATAAATCTGATAAAGAGATAGATAAAAGATTATTATTTGGTGGGGAAACCCTTATCTTTATATAAATACAGCGAAATTTGTGGACTGCATACGATTTTTTTGCACAATTTTACTGTTGTATTTTAGTAACAAATTTTTATTTAAATATTATCTGCTTTACATTAATGGATTCTTCATGCAGTAAGCTTTCATTTGAGTACAATCTTCAAATTAAAATCATTAGTTTTAAGGAATCATCAACAGTGTAATATATACATCTTACATCAAATTTTGATAGAAAACGCAACAAAATGAGAATTGTGATTACGTAAAATCGTAAAATTTTATGTACTGTTCTTGGCAGGTCGTGTAAATAAGATGCCCTTGTAATGACACGTGACTAAACTTCTCTTGGCTAAATGGGTTTAGTTGCTATTCTTAGTAGCTTCGCCATAAGTTTACTAACGAGATGCCCACACCGAATAAAGACTTTACAATAAATACATACTCAACCGTCTATATTATATACAACTGAAATGACGAATACAAAATAAACTATATAAAATATTTATATAAAATATTTTGTTCCTTATCTCTATCAAAAAAAAATATAAAAAAAAAATTCTGGTCTTCTGATAAGATTACAGAATAAGAATGAGTACAATTTCCTAATTAGTAAAATTTTACGACTTTTCTATCAAATTCTCTGCATATCATGAAGTAATGTTACTTGCACGATAAATCAACCTAAAAACGGTATAATGATCATTCTCGGCTTTAAATTATTCAATCATAAGCCACACTTTATAGCTATGGGGGTTACAGTGAGTGAGGTTATCTTTGTGAGGTCGCATAGTATCTCCGTATATCTGAATTTCAGTTGAGTTTGCAGTGTTAGGATAAGTACGAATTAGTTAAATCCAGAACCACTTTTAAGGCTATAAATAGCAGAACTACAGTCACATGATATCAAGGATAGGGTGTGTGGAACACAATGTCTTGGTATTTTTCGTAACATCATTTGAAGTTCCGAGAAGTTGTATAATTTCTTTCGGATGTTACCCACTTTCTGGTGATCCGAGATTTATAAGTGTTATTAGTAATTTTGCATGGAACATACTAGTTGTGATTTACTAATACTTCCAGAAGCTTATGCCTATGAAGTAAGAGTAATCATAATTATCAGTTAGGTAGATTGCAAATGTTACCAGCAAGGTTCTTTTCTTAAGCCTCGAAATTTTTACCTTTCTTTTTACTTGGTATCTATTGCATTGCTTGGTAAGAGTTTGATTACAATGCCTAGAACTTTAGTAATCTTGTAGGACCACTATATCACGGGTATTTCTTATCATTACCCCAAGAGACGAAGTTTAAACCATTTATGGGAAATTTATTGATAATTGTGATATACTTAATTTTGACAATCTATCTTTCCCACCTTAATATTGTGGGGAACGGAGATACATGCAAAAATGTAATTTCTGCACCGAGTTCAAGAATTACAAATGGTGCAGAGATGTTAAAATATTTCTGACAGAGATTTTGTGTTTTCGCTATCTAATTTTTTTCAGGACGCGTTAGACATTTAAGTATGGATCTAAGATCAGCTATCAGCTATCAAGTATATGCCAACCTAGCATTGACTAGCACACTAATATCAAGATGACAAGTAGGCCACATACACCACATAAGAAGGATGCTCTGTCGTCTTCTACAGCCATTCCATTCAACTCGAGAGCAAACACACCAAATACTAGAAATTCAAAGTACTTCTCAAGCACGCAGGGATCATCAGCCAATGAAGTATATGAAAGGTACAAAGGACTTCTGATCGAGGATATAAGGAGCTCGATCAATGAAGTGATGGGTAAAATGAGTACATTGGATAAGCTATTAGCTAGCTCAGTTGTTGTTGGTAAAGAATTTAATTCTATGCAGCATATTTGGTACGGTTTCAATCACATGGCCGGTGCCAATGAAATGGCTGATGATGATGAAGGCGAAGACGATGATGAAGAAGGGGAAATAGTGAAAGACGGCGAAGAACACAGGACAAATGGTGATGCTACAGGTATACGAGAAAGTGAGTATAATGAAGAAAATGAGTTGAACGTGGTGGAGTCAGAGATGGATCTTACTTCAGATAAGGGAAATGAGTGATATCATTGGAGCTCATTACAGAGCTATCTTCAATAGGAGTACATGGGTAAACTCTATGGACAAACGTTTTGGAAACGTGGGTGCCAGATCATCTTGGTATATACATAAGCTACCAAGTACAAGAGCACTTGAGTGTGAGATGTACTGCTCCACCTTATATATATAACGAACGTACATTACGTGCGAATAAGCCCACTCACGGTCGTATTAATGAGGTATAATATTAATGGGTATATGTAACATAGAATATAATAATACATAAAATTCTAATTAGCGAATAGTTTTGATCTATGAGATGCGAGGCAATGCGATGCTTTGTTGAGTCAACAAAGATATAATAAATAGGCGATGAATTCAAGTAACTGAATGAGTGAAATTGCACTTACTTTCGTAGGTAAGAGTGAAGAGGCTCAACGTTTGCTCTTTTGGAAAGACCAACTCTGTATCGAGGTTGGTTTGTCTTGAGTTTGATCGTGCTTGACAAAGTAGGTTTCAATTGGATGTTCTTGATTGTTGAAGGGGCGGAAAACAATTCAGTGTGGGTATCTTGACTTGTTGAAGTTTTTGCCTCTTGTGTAGTGTTTGTAGGAGGTGATATAAGCGAAGCTGATTTACCTGCACTGATAGGTGCAGAGGTTGATGATGAGACAAGCGTACTTGTTGATAGTTGGGTTGATGTTGGAGTAGATGAGTCAGTCATGATGAGAGTTGACGTTGAGTTACTGTTACTGCTTTCATCATTCTCTTCTGGTTCTTTTTCATTTTCGTTTTCCTGTTCATCTTTTTGTTCTTCAACACTTTCCTCCACCTGGTTCTCACTAACCTTGCGACTAGGTTTTGCTTCAACTTCCTCTTGACTATGGAGAACATTTTCTTCGGGCATACTCACGCTGATATCTGCACTTTCCTCTTCTATTGCATCTTCCTCATTCGTCTCATCTTCAATATAAATAACGTCGTTTAAGTTAGTACTACTCGGTATTTGGTCTTTTGTAAATTTTTTATAAAGTGTCTCAATACTTTCTAAGGTAATAATATTGTTTTCAGTTTCGTCCGATGTTGAGTTTTCAATTGAAGTTACATCGTCAAGCTCAACATCCTCGCTGGTAGTATCATGCCGCGTTACAATGGGATATGTCTTTGATCTTTTCATAATATATTGTGAAGAATCTGTGTCACTTGTATTTTCCCTTGTTATCGTTGGTGCTAGTGTCAGTGACCTATGCGAACTGGAGATACCCTCTTGACGCGTCTCAAAAAACTCATCTACAAGGATGGCCTCAGTTTGTGACATATTGCTGGTTCTACAGCCTTCTTAACTCTTACAGTGACGTATAAATGACTCGTATGTTCTATTATCGCATCGCGTAAATAAACTCTAAAACTTACTCGGGATTTTCAATTTGAAATAAATTTCGAGCACATAGTTAAAAAATAAAGAGCGTCTAATAACTACAATAAGACTTAAACTACCGAATTTTGAATAATCTATTAAATTTATTGGATATACTAAGTTTCGAAACAGATTTCAAGTAGTCAGTTGATGAGCATAACATATGTATACTATCAACCTTCATAACCTCAAATCTATGAGATATATAAAATCAAAAAAAAGAAGTCGATCAATGGTAGTAATGACCTTCTTCAGTAGCAGTACCACCTCTAGAGAAAGAAGCATATTTGGCAAATGGATCTTTTCTCTCTAAGTCATACTCAGGATTGTGAGCTTTTTGAGTCTCTTTCCTTCTATAGTAAATTCTCTTACACCATTTCCAGGTTTCAGCTCCGAGTAAAAACACAAAACTAAACGCAATGGAGTAACCCCATTCTTTACCAATACCACGATGTAAGAAAACTTTGTTGTTAATAACTGGGATGTAAACCGTTGGAATGATAGTGACAAAACCTAAAATAACAGACCAGAATAAGAATTGATTACTCCATAAATCTTTGAAGACTTGAGTGTAAGGAGTTTCAGTTTCTGGGTTCATGGCAAATAGTGATCTTCTGAAATCGATAACTTCCCAAGCTAAGATCAATGCACACCAGGTCATAACGGCAAATGAGGAACTACGTGCTTTAAAGACGTAATGACAGGTATCTTTGTAATTTGTAGCATTACAATCAGTACCCAATTCTCCATTACCTTCACCATAAACAACAATAACAAAAGGCATCATACAGCAAATTGCCATGATAATACCATAGACAAACATATCAATCAAGACTTCCCAGGTGAAGACATTCTCTTTTGGATCTCTTGGAGGCTTTTCCATAATATCATAAGCAGCTTTCTCTAAACCAAGACCCATGGCAGGGAAACAAGAAGTAACAACAATAACCCATAAAACTTCGACAGGACTTAATGGGAAGACAGACAAACCATTTCTATCCATGAAAACTAAACCAACCATTAAATAAATAGCTTGAGCCACGTTCAAACCCAGTAATTGAAGAACGAACTTTTGAATGTTTTCACCCATTCTTCTACCTTCTTCAACAGCATTCAAGATGGATGCGAAATTATCATCAGATAAGACAATATCAGAAGCATCTTTAGCAACATCAGAACCGTTCATACCCATAGCAATACCAACATCAGCTTTCTTCAAAGAAGGGGAGTCATTGACACCATCACCTGTCATAGCACAGAACTGTTTACGACGGTGTAAAGCATCAATCAATCTAACCTTGGTTTGTGGAGCACAACGGGCAATGACTAAAGGCAAGACAGGTAAAGCATCAATCTCGTCATCGGACAAAGCATCAAACTCAGATGCAGTCATGACCATAACCTTGACAATCTCAGGAGAGTAATGGTATAAGTTGTGAGGCAAGATACCAACTTCTTGAGCAATAGCACGAGCAGTGGAAGGATGGTCACCTGTTGCCATACGAACATTAATACCAGCTTTGTGACATTTCTTAACAGCACCGGCAGTTTCAGGACGTGGTGGATCGTAGATACCGATCAAACCAAGGAAAGTCAAACCAGTCTCAACAACCATTCTGTCAGTGGTAGCCCACCCATCTGAGTTTTCACTAGGGTAACGTTGAGCAAAAGCTAAAACTCTCAAACCCTTTGATGACAAAGTATCCATGTTTTGCTCAATAAGCTTGATATGTTCAGGGGTCAATTCAGATAAAGTACCAGTTTCTGGATTATACCAGTTATCACAACATCCTAAGACACGTTCAACAGCACCTTTTGTGTAAATCTCATCTGTATCAGTCTGGTTGTTACGGTAAACTGCAGTCATTCTCTTGATAGAAGAGTCAAATGGATACTCAGCCAAATGAGTATATAAACCTTCTTCTTCAACTAATCTTTCACGGCCGTAATTCATTCTTGTAGCAAACACTTGAATAGCAATTTCAGTTGGATCACCTCTAGCTTTCCATTCCATTTCACCAGACTCAGATTTCTCTTGAAAGACATTTGCAATATTAGCCAAAGTAGCAGAGTAAATCCATTTCTTGAAAAGTTCAAACTTTTCCTTATTCTTTTCAACAAGTTCAAATGTGCCCCAGTTGTTGACATCATTTTCAGCAATTTCAACAGGAGATCTCTCGATAAACTCAATCTCACCAACACTTGGGTTAAATGGCTCATTAGAGTTGATAACGGCAAAAGTACCAACGGTTGGGATCCAGACGTTCTTGGCAATCATTCTACCTTGAGTTAAAGTACCTGTCTTATCTGAGCAAATATCGTTGACCGCACCAAGAGCTTCCAAGGAGTCCAATTTTCTAACAACAACGTTTCTCTCAGACATGACTTTAGCACCAACAGCCATAGTAATGGTAAGAACAACAACCAAAGAGGATGGAATCATGGATAAGGCAACACAAATAGCGTATATAGCAACTTCCTTTTTGACATCAAACTTTTGAGAAGCCATGACGATAATAGCAAATAATACAGCGATGAAGAATAAAGCAACAGCAAGTTTGGATAAACGACGTTTTAATGGAGTACCTTCAGTAGTACCTAAGAAAGCACCAACACTATCCCAAATAGTGTGACCACCAGCTTTCAGGTAATCCATTATGGAAGCATTTTCATGTTCGACTTTACGAACATAAGATTTCTTAGTTTGTAAAGACTTAGCAATCTTACCGATTTCAGTGTTCAAACCTGTACTAACTGCAATACCAATAGCTCTACCTTTGGAAACGGTAGAAGATGAGAAAGCCATGTTGATACGATCACCAACAGGGACAACTTGTGAGAATGCTTGATTTGGATCTTTAGCGATTGGAATGGATTCACCGGTTAACAAAGCCTCATCGGTTTCAAAATTAGTACATTCGATTAAACGCATATCGGCAGGAATAGTATCACCAACTTTGACCATAACGATATCACCAGGAACGACATCGGCAGAAGGAACGGTGATGTCATTACCATTTCTCAGGACTCTGGCACTTGGGGAACTTAAAGTCTTTAAAGAGCCCATAGTCTTTTCAGCTTGAAATTCTTGAATGGCACCAACAACAACGTTAAGTCCAATGACAAAACCAATAACACCACCAGAGATCCAATCTTTGACAGCTAATGCAATAATCATTGAGATAATCAAGACTAAGATCATAGCATTGAAAACTTGATGAGCGATAATCTTGAGGATTGAAATTTTACCACCATCACCCAATGTATTTGGACCATATTTGTCCAGTAAAGCTTTTGCGCTTTCATCAGTTAAACCATCTTTGATAGATGTTGAATATAATTGGGCACATTGCCCAATACTCATTAAATAAGCAGATTCACCATCTTGTCCAGAAACAACTTCAGTCTTAGTTGAATTTCTAGTGAGATCCGCTTGATAGATTTCTTCTTCTGATTTACCTTCCTTAAGGGAACTTGACATACCCTTTCAAAATAAGCGGTTTGTTTAGAAAGTTTCTTTCTTTAAAGTACGTGTGTAAGAGCAAACAAAATGTTATCTAAATCTCTTGATTAGTAACAAAATAGATGAAATTGATGAAGTATCTCAAAAACTCAATCTCTTAGCTTATATATATGTAGAATATAATATCAATTGGGAGGTTATAAAGAGTTTTCAAAAGCTGGTGAAGTAACCTTAAATATATAGGTTTTACTTAGAAAAAGAAAAATCTAAGAAAAATACTGAAATTTTTTTATGAAATTGCCTAGATAAGAAAGTTGCATAAGGCCCTATTGTTGGGAAATTGATGAACCCTAAATTTTTTTTTTTTAAATTAGATATTTTTTACTTTTGAAATTTGAATTCCTTGAACTGCAAGCTTCAAGTTGACTACCACTAATGTTTAAAGATCGTTATTGGTTCAGGAGATGGAAATGATATACTGATTTTATGTCGAATATAGCGTGGAAATAGACGTGAATATCATCAAAAAGGCGGTTAATGGGTTTCAAAGTTACAAATTCTGGCTATCAAAGCAGGTACTCGTGCTCTCACAAGCCAGCAAAACGTGCTCATCTATTTATGTACCATAAAATAAAAAGATATCTTCATTTCAAACCACATAGCACTTATCTCTAAACCCTGATAAACCATTTCATCAGACGCCTAAAACAATCTCTAATTTCCTAAAGGGGAAACACATTTTAGACATGTACACATATCTACCTCACCCTCGTTTCTTTTTCCCCGAAAAGCAAAGAATTGAAAATTTCAATTTTCACGACACGTGAATCTGTCTTGGCAAAAATAATAAAATACAACATCCTTGCACCGTTGCGTTGAAATCCATCCCATGTACCCGCTTAAAGTGACAACCACAAAAACTGGAAAAATTATGATAAAAAATCCCAATTAGGCAAAACATGACCAATTTTCACTCTCTGAATAAATCCGTTGTTTCTGCTCTGCTTCTTATCGCAAATCGTTTTATTTTACTTAGCGTCACCAGCAGAGTTAGTCATTCACAATACATTGTTGTTGAATACTAATATTAGTATTCATACGTTTCACATATTTACTTTTCATCTATCTGTTTTATTTGTGTATTATCATTACTTATCTTCATTATATCGATAATAAACCAACTCATTACAGGTTATTTTTCCACCTGAAGGGCTCCGATAAAAAGAAAAGATCACACACTCTTTGTAAACGATTTTCAGGAAAAAAAAAATCACAGAAAAAGAAAGGGACAGAAAAAAAATAATTTTTCAAGTGGTGGACTTCTGATACGAAATTAAACCTTATTTTCACTCTTTATACGTCCCTTGTATCACACTATTATCAATCAGTTTTCAACAACAAGTGTTATAGAGTAGTAGAAAGTTAAAACTTGTGAGAAAAAAAATAGTTTATAGAGAATAGATTATGTCACCATCGGTGTTGAATAGCGACAACGCACACTCCGAGAGCCGGAGTTCTCATGATGATAATGAACAGATTTCAACCGGTGATAAACATCTTGTTCAATCGAGACATAGCAAGATAAAGATAGTAGAACCTGGTAGTAACGAAAATGTGTCTTCGCTTGACTCTTCCAAATTCAACTCGCCAACTTTACTATCCAGTTATCCTTCGTCAACCGCTCTCACATCGGCGATTTCTATCCCGGGCCAAACATCTTCTTTAAACTTTCTTGAATCGCACAAGGATAAGATAACGCTAGACCAACAAGATCACGCGTATTCCAAGATGAATTTGATCATTGTATGTGTTGGATTACCTGCCAGAGGAAAATCATACATTACTAAGAAACTTCAGAGGTACTTGAACTGGATGCAATATGATACCAAGATTTTCAACGTTGGTAATACAAGAAGACAAGAACACGTAAAGCCAAGTGATTACCCAGTGCAAGGTCCAACTACAAGTGAATCTCAAGGCACAGAAAGTACAGCTTCAGAATCGCATACCTCTACGCATTCCACTTCGCACGATGCTAATTTCTTCGATCCTAATAATCCTGAATACTTCCACAAGAGAGAACAATGGGCAATTGAAACTTTGAATCAAGTGATAGACTATTTAATGTCTGGAGAAGGTAATGTAGGTATATTCGATGCAACTAATACAACAAAGGCAAGAAGAAGCTGGATTATAGAGACAATAAACAATAGAACGAAAGGATCAGTGAAAGTGATGTTCCTCGAGAGTATATGTACAGATCAAGAAATCATAGAGAAGAATATCAGACTGAAATTATCAGGACCTGATTATAAAGATATGGATAGACAATTAGCATTAGAGGATTTCAAGAATAGATTAAAGAATTACGAGAAAGTGTATGAGACAATAGACGATGAAGAAGAACAAGAGAATGAGAAATACGATATTCAATACGTGAAGATTATAAACGCAGGTAAGAAAGTTGTTGCATTCAACATTAATGGTTACTTAGCCTCACAGACAGTTTTCTTTCTCTTGAATTTCAATTTACAAGACAGACAAATTTGGTTAACGGTTAATGGTGAGAGTGAAGGCACGTTGAGAAATGCAAAAGGTGGTGATTCTCCATTGAGTAAGAAAGGTGAGCAATTCGCAAGAGCATTGCCGAAATTCATAGCTAAGAAGAGACAAGAGTTCAAGTTGAGGAAGCTGAATAAAGACTATGTCGATAACGATATATCATCATTCCATCCATCGGGCGTGAAAGTTGATCCTGAGTTCAATATATGGACTTCTAACTTAAAGAGAACTGTTCAAACAGCAGCATACTTCCCAACTGATGAGTACCATTTCAAGTCTTTCAGGATGTTAAATGACTTAGGTTGTGGTTCATTAGATGGTATTACTGATCATGAGTTCCGTACCAAGTACCCTTCAGAATACTTGAATCAGTTGACAAACAAATTATCTTATAGATTTCCTGGTTTAGGTGGCGAGTCTTACTTGGATGTTATTAATAGACTAAGACCAATTATTATAGAATTAGAAAGACTGAAAGATCATGTCTTAATCGTGTCACATCGTGTTATCACTCGTGTATTACTGGGTTATTTCATGAATCTGAGCAAAGAAATGTTAACGGAATTAGACGTCCAGCATGGATTCGTCTACTGTATTGAACCCAAACCATATGGACTAGATTTGAAAATTTGGAACTACGATGAATTCACTGATGATTTCTACGAAGTTGATGAAATTGAGTTCATGAAGAGAAAGAGAAATAGAGGTAGTATGTCAATTAGTACAAATACAGCTGGTCGTGTTGTATTGAGCGAAAAATACAATGATGCTGCCACTACCTTCTCCTCTTCTT
Organism: Wenyingozyma methanosorbosa; assembly: GCA_030570755.1. Lineage (NCBI taxonomy): Eukaryota > Fungi > Ascomycota > Pichiomycetes > Pichiales > Pichiaceae > Wenyingozyma > Wenyingozyma methanosorbosa. Next base: position 24,304 of record JAJLWP010000045.1, on the reverse strand, counting down.
CGTCATCTTCATCATCTACTAATACATCTGGAGATGAAGATGAAGATAGTCATAATGATAATATCAGTAGTAAGAATTCAAGCGGTTTGAATTTCTTAGCTTCAAATAGCAAGTATAATCACTTAGTTGCGCCTCCATTTGAACGCACTGCATCTCAGTCATATGAGTTCAAGACTCCCTCATTGCCTGATTCTGGAAGTTCTACCCCGAATAAAAATACTGGTTATGATAGCTCGGGAAGTAAGTCAAACGCAGGATCAAATATGAATGGTCCTTCATCGCCTATAGCTAACAAAGCAAGCTCACATTTATCATCGGGACACTCTTCGTCTTCTTTTGATGATGAACTAAGTATAAGATTCACACGCCGTATTGAAGAAGTGAGAAAGAATAGAGAAAAGGAAGCTAAAAATAGCGATATTAACTTTGACTCAAGAGATTTGGATAAAGAAGTTGAGAAGATCTTAAACGATGAGAAACTTTTAGGAAAGTTAATGGAAAAGATGAAAGTATGAAATTTATTTATTATCTACATATAGAACTGTATATTAGTAGAAAACTGGTTAATAAAACTATAGAATTCTATATAAATTATTGTTGAAAGTAGTCTTGAAAATTGAAAAGTGTGTCAAACGCCGAGCGTCGATCGACTGCGTATCAATACCCTTTGAATTTTTTATTAGCCGAAACTTAAAAGAAAGAGAGGAGTGAGAGTAGAAGTTTTTATTGAAGAGTTGATCAGTACAAAGTCTAGTTATATGATACTTGACCAAAGCAAGTGTTGACTGATTATAGAAAATGATGTTGAATAGGCTCTCTGCCATAACAGGCAGGCATGCGAAAAACTACATAATAAAACCAAATCTTTTCATCAGTGGGCTCAAAAACTCAAGATTACAGCAAAAAAATATAATAGCTAGAAGAAACTATGCTACTGTCAAGACCGATAACATTGATTGGAATCCAATGAAAACCTCAAAACAATTAATCGGTGGACGTGAATTGCGTGGAGAAAGAGCTCGTTCAGTTGTGTTTGTCATTCTGTGCCTTACACCAATCGTCACTTTTGGTTTAGGTGTATGGCAATTGAAAAGACTGAAGTGGAAGAATAAGTTAGTCGCTGAGTGTGAGGATAGATTGACCTATGAACCATCTCCATTGCCTAAATCAATCACAGCTGAGAAAGTTCCAGATTTCGAATACAGGAAAGTTTTGGTAACAGGTCACTTTGACTACGAACGTGAAGTATTTGTAGGACCAAGATTACACGATGGTTTGAAAGGTTATATATTGATTTGTCCATTTGTTCAATCTAATGGTGGACCAGTCTTATTGGTTGATCGTGGTTGGATCTCTGAGGATAAAGTCATTCCTGAAAGAAGAAACTTACAGCATTTAAGTTGTCCCCAGGGTGAGATTACTTTAGAATGTCTTTTGAAAGTTCCACCTACTAAGGGTATGTTCCATATGGACCATGAAGAGGGCAGTAAGTTATACCATTATGTTGATATTAAGGCCATAAGCAAATACACAGGTGCTTCTGAAATTTATGCTCAAGTCGTGGAAGACTACAGAGATCATCCAGAGTGGTTACCTGAAAACATTAAGAAAATCAGAGATCAGGAATCTGGTGTTGTAGATATTTCATCTTCTTCAGCTCCTTGGTGGAAATTCTGGGCTAAGAAACCAACTACTGAAAAATCTGAAGTGAAAGTATCAGCTAAATTGAACTCTGCGGGTAACATGGTCAATATCGTTGCTAAACAAGAAGATAATTCTGGTGCATTTGACGACTCAACAGAGTTCAGTCCTTTACAATTCGTCAATGCCGGTGTACCATTAGGTAAGACTCCTAAGATCGATTATAAGAACAATCATATGCAATATTTAGTAACTTGGTGGGGTCTCTCTTTCGCCTCTGCTATTTTGTTATTCATGACTATCAGAAAAGGTAAAGCTTTCAATCCAAGAGACGAAAAACTGCGTCATGCTAGAAAGATTTTAGGTTGATCTGATTTTACTTGATTATAAACAAACAACACCCTATTCCCTATTCCCTATATCCCAACTTCGAACTCCCATCTGTACATAGATAAGTATAAACATATTAGTAATCACTGAATATACAATCATAACAATATTGTCTTATCAAATAATAGGGCTGGCTGGCTATGCCACTCTCCTGAATTTTTCACGTGTCACACAAAAATTCTCAAGGCGCAGTAAAATTACATAGTTAAAACGCTGTGAGAAGGTCCCTGCTGTGCTAAATAAAATAAAATTTAACGTTGCGAGAATTTTACCCTGTATAAAAAAGACCAACAAAAAAAAAATTAAAAAGAGCAAGAAGCAAAACAGCAATATATAAGTAAAATCTAATACTGAAATTTTGTGGAGTTGCTTGTCTGTTGTTTATATTCTTGTTTCATCTTATTTTAATTTCAGTTTTAACAGTATTTAGTACAATCTTTTGTCCAAAAAGTCTGTATCTATACTTGCATCGATTCAATTGACCAATTTGACAATTTGATATAGCATTACAATGTCATTAAGATCTTCAAAGACTGCAACTTCTGCGGAACCTGATGCATCAAGCTCATCAGCAATTCCTAAACCCTCTGCTTCACAATCTGACTCTACCACAGCAATTTCAGACTCTGAGTTAGATATCTCTGCCATGATGCCACATAACGCTTTAAAGAAGAGAAGATCATCATCAATGAGTTCAATCTTCTCTTTGAAAGACGATCCTTTACCACCTCCTGATCAAAAAGATATCATTGCATTCACTTCTGATGAAAGACATTTTTCACTGATTCGTAACTTACACATGGCTGATTTCATTACATTATTGAATGGGTTCTCAGGTTTTTACTCAATTATCTCATGTTTACGTTTCACATTAACCGGTAAGAGTCATTACGTGCAACGTGCTATCTTTTTCATTATATTAGGATTGTTTTTTGATTTCTTTGATGGTAAAGTCGCAAGATTAAGAAACAAAGCTTCGTTAATCGGTCAAGAATTAGACTCCTTGGCTGATTTGATCTCATTTGGTGTTGCTCCTGCTTCAATTGCTTTTGCAATTGGTTTACAAACAACTGCTGATGTATTATTACTGACTTTTTGCGTGTTATGTGGGTTAACAAGATTAGCAAGATTCAACGTCACCGTGGCTAACTTGCCTAAGGACGAGAGTGGTAAATCTAAGTTTTTCGAAGGTTTACCTATCCCAACTTCTTTGTGGTTAGTCGCTTTGATGTCATTTTACGTTTACAAAGGATGGTACGGTGATTCAAGTAATTTAGTCTTTGGTTGTTTATGGGAGAATAAATTTTACGAATGGCATCCATTAAGTGGTTTGTTCTTTATTCAAGGATGTCTTATGATCAGTAAGAGTTTGAAAATTCCAAAGCCATGATTGAATAGACTCGAATTATTGAATGGTATATTATTAAATAGGTATATAAAATTATCGAAAAAATAAAAAGCGAGTTCTGTACTTATCTAAAAGGTTTCCTTCCCGTCACCTGCCATTTATTTGCAGTAGTAGAGGTTATATTTCTATTTGGCGCTCTAGTAGGTATCCGACTTGTAGTTGAAGTATTCGATACAGTTGATCTTGTTAATGAGTCATCTCCATATATCGCGCCCGTGCTGCCCTTTATATTCGACCCGCTCGTGGGTATGTTACTATTTGTATTCTGTCTCTTCAATCTGCTTGCTATTGTTCCTGTGTTTCTCCTTAGAAAATTCGAGTGTACAGGCTGCTGTTGCTTCTGAGAGTCAGGACCTGTCCTTTTCTTCGATGTAGTAGTTGCAGCAGACGGTATTTTGAAAGAAGATTGGTTTCTTGCTGCACGTGGAGTGTTGGTCCTGCTTGCAAGTATGCCACTTTTATCAGATGATGATAGGCCAGAATTGTGTTTATGTTGGTATAAAGTGTGCTGTTTCTGTTGCTTCAGTCTAGCAATCTCTTTTTTCAAATTCTTGATATCTTCTTTAAGATGAGTAGCACGATCTTGAAACTCATAACGCTTGATATTTGGAGCTTCAATAAAATTACAACACCAAGCATTTATACTGAAACCGTATAAAAACGATGAGAAGGACTCGTTGAAGTTACTCAATGAGTTGTTCATCTCTTCGAGTTTAACCATGTTTGACGTTATCGATTCAAAAGTCTTAACGAACTCAAACTGTTGATCTTCATTGAAGACATTGTTCACAAATTGACCACTCAGTAACGACTCGTCTTCTTCTTCAGGTTTCCTTATGGGCAAGATATAGTTCGTTGGCTCATTCAGTAAGGAATCACTATCGTCATCGTCTTCAGCATCTCCATTTCTTTCCTCTTGTGCTATTATTCCCTTGTCTTGCAACGAATTATCCCTTTGGACAGAACTTCTGTAAGGAGAGGACAAAGGTATATCAGATGAGTTTTCGGGTATCAAGTTCTTTTCCTCCATGTTTGTGTGTAGGTGTGTATATAGACCTGATTCAATAACAAGACCCAGATCAAGCACATACCATTTAAAACGCGTTCAGTTTGTTTTGTAAACAATTTTGTCTTATAAAATATTCGACGCGTTGAATCAAAGTTAAAAGACGATCGACTTGAAAAATTAATTTAATTTTTTTTTCTTCAATTTCGGTGACAATCAGGTGCATGATCAAACTGCTTTTATTGAAGTCATTTATTACATTGAAAGTGTGATTTTGTTAGTGTTTAACTTTAGCTACTAGTACTTACCCATAAACAGCAACTACAAGATGTCCTTAAGAGTCTCAGCAGCTAGATTTGCTAGCCTACTCAGAAAATCTACTAGTGTTAAAGCAGTTTCAAACGTTAACAGAGTTTATTTCCAGAGTCAATACGCATATTACTCTACTAAAACTAGATTAACTTCAGAAGCTTATCCAGAGGTTAAGAGAAACGAAAACTTCAGCAGATTAACCGAAGAACACATTGCGAAGTTTCAGGAAATCACTAATGCAATCACAGATGCTGATTCAGTATATAGTTACAATGGAGACTGGATGAACAAGTACAGAGGTGAGTCTCAACTAGTACTAAGACCAAAGACCGTTGAGGAAGTGAGTGCGATCTTGAAATACTGTAATGAGCAAAAACTAGCCGTTGTTCCACAAGGTGGTAACACTGGTTTAGTTGGTGGTTCTGTTCCTGTCTTTGATGAAATTGTGATATCAATGACACATATGAACAAGATCAGATCATTTGATGAAACTTCAGGTATCTTAAAAGTCGATGCCGGTGTCATCCTAGAAGAAGCTGATAATTTCTTGAAAGAACAAGGCCATATTTTCCCATTAGACCTTGGTGCTAAAGGTTCTTGTTGCATTGGTGGTAACGTTGCCACTAATGCCGGTGGGTTAAGATTGTTGAGATACGGTTCATTACATGGTTCTGTCCTGGGTTTAGAAGTTGTCTTACCAGATGGTACAATTTATGACTCTATGCATTCTTTGAGAAAGGATAATACCGGTTATGACTTGAAGCAATTATTTATTGGTTCAGAGGGTACTATTGGTGTTATCACTGGTGTTTCCATCTTATGTCCAGCAAGACCAAAAGCCGTGAATGTTTCCCTTATTGGATTAGAATCGTATGAGAAAGTTCAAGAATTGTTTGGTTTTGCAAAGAGAGAATTATGTGAGATTTTGAGTGCTTTTGAATTTATGGATAGACAATCACAAGTGCAAACTTCCAGATACCAGACAGATAAATCTCATCCATTAGGTGAAGAATGCGAAGGTCAGGTTCCTGAGTATCCATACTACGTTCTGATTGAAACCAGTGGCTCAAATGAAGAACACGATAGTGAGAAATTTGGAAATTTCTTAGAAGAAGCTTTAGAAACCGGTATAATTGAAAACGCTGCGCTCGCTGAGGAGGCATCTCAGATAGCGGACGTTTGGCATTGGAGAGAAGGTATTTCTGAAGCATCAACTTTTGACGGTGGTGTTTATAAATACGATGTTTCATTACCATTACCAGTGATGTACGATTTAGTTCTTGCTGTGAGGGAAAGATTAACCGACGCTGGTTTGCTTGGTCCAGATCCAGAGAAACACGATGTTGTCGATGCTGTTGGTTATGGACACATTGGTGATGGTAATTTACACTTGAACGTTTGTGTTCGTAGATACACCAAAGAAGTTGAAAAATGCTTAGAACCATTTGTTTATGAATGGATTGAGAGTAAGAATGGTTCTATCTCTGCGGAACACGGTTTGGGATTCCAGAAGAAGAACTATATTCATTACTCTAAGAGTCCTGTTGAAATCGCCATGATCAAGGAGTTGAAGAAACACTATGATCCAAATGGTATCATGAACCCTTATAAATACATCTAAATAAAAGATACTTATACATAAAAGAAATACATTCCAGAGATTTATAAACTAAAACAATAATTGTATATTTTTGAGCAATGCTTTTGTAACAAAAAGCAAGAGAATAAATATGTAAGGTAAGGTATCACACGATAAATATATATACATATATATTTGCATATATATTCATACATAGAAAAGAGTAAATATAACTAATTGGATAAAAAAAAAGTACAAACACCGGGGGGAAATGATTATGATAAGATAAAAAAGGGGGATAGAGAATAATGATAACCAAATTTTTAAAAAAATAAAGAGAAAAACAAAACACATAAGCAAGTTGAGAATAAAGAGGAATAATAATAATAATAACAGGAATGGAGGTAACTTATTTGAAATTACCAGCTAAATTACAGGTAGAGAAGGGGGATAAGAAATGCTGAAAGACGAGAGGGAAGAGAAAAGTAAGTTAAGGAAAATGCAAATTTTGTATAATGAAGTCAGATCTAATAATCTAATAATCCAAATCATCATCAGGGTTAGCAACTCTTAAAACTTTTCTATCGTAATCTGCGGCATCAGCTAAAGAACCATCACTTAATCTTCTTCTACCTAGCATAACTTTACCACCATTAACGTTATTACTCATTGACATGTAATTATTACCACCAATTTTATTATCATCAGGTGATGCGAATGGGTTTTCGGTGTTTGTCATATTCGACTTGTTGAATTTATCACCACTTGATTTTAGAGCTTCTTCATAAGCTAAGTCATCTGCTAGTACTGTATCATCGTCATCATCACTGCCGTTTCTCTTTCTCCACCATAAGAAGAATATACCACCTGCGATTAATAACCCACCAAGGACACCACCAACAGCACCTCCTATTATAGCACCTTTGTTTGATGAAGAAGATGATTTAGAATTATCATCGTCATCGTCAGAGTTGGAAGATCCGGAACTTGTAGAAGACGCGGTAGAGGTGGAACTTGTAGTTGATTCAGTTGGTGTAACGTATATCACTGATGTAATCACAGTACCACTTTCCTTCACGACAGAAGTCATAACACCATCATCAGTTGATGAAGATGATGAGGACGATGATGAAGTAGTTGTAGTCAAGGCATCTGAGTTTGTAGATCCAGTAGAGGTAGAAGTGCCAGTATTTGTTAAACCAGTGGTGGCAGAAGTACCTGTGGAGCTAGTTGTTGATCCAGTATTTGATGAAGTTGAAGTATCACTACTATCATCACTAGCAGAACTTGAACCACTCAAGTCCGCAGAAGCACCGTCTTGCGCATAAATATCGTAGTTTGATTCAGATCCACAGTTTTCACTTGGGAATCCAACACATGTAACATCACACTTGGAAGAATCAGTCTTATCACTTGATGAAATACCATCTATCGAGTTGGAACACAAGCATTCATTACCATTTGTCAAAGCAAAGTAACTGTAATCTGCACATTGTTGTTCTGAACAGTATTGAGAAGATTGATAAATATAGGTACCTTGAGATACGAAATCATCTGAAATAGAGGTGAAACATCCCATTAAAGTGATAGCATTAATATTTTGTATCAGACATAATGATACTAGTATTACATGTATTATAATCATGATCTATATTTAGGTGTTGTATGGGAGTATGAAAGAGATGTTGACTGTTTTCGGTATGGTATAGAGTGCGAAGGGGTGATGAGTTTCTAGTTAAAAATGAAAGTAAGTGTTGTAGTCTAATGAGCCAACGAGTGAATATAAACGTTAAATTAACGTTATAAGTAATGTATTATGATGAGATACACTGTACTGATAATGTGTAACAGGTAGATAGAGATGTATAAAGTAAATGTATGATAGAATTTTAAAGAGAAAAAATTCTCGTCTGCTTTTTTGTGTTTTGAAAACCTTAAGAGAAGCAGTAGAGTAAGAGCTAAAGCAAGAAATTCTCCTTAACTTTATTTTAATTAAGGAGCGCTTCTCTTTCTCTGCTCGCTCGCTACGCACGCACTGGTGTCTGAAATCTCTGTCTCTCTCTCTTTGTCTCTCTGTCTCTTAGTTAAGCACTTTGAGACAATGGGAAAATTTATTTTAATTTTGAAAGGGGGGAAGTTTATCTGTTAGAGACACTACCCTCCTGTGGTGAAAAAGTTCTTTTTCATTGTTCTAGAACCATTATAGTCTACTGGAGACTATAGTCGCCGTGTTGCGTCTATTATCTGTTTTTAGTCTCGTCTCTTTCAAATTTTTATTTTTAGCTTGGAATAACAGACATACGTATACTAAGTAGTATACTATTACTACTACTACTACTGCCCTGCTCTTATACTAATCTATTAATCAACAACACTATACACTAATCATTGTTCAACCAGTATGATTTCACATCCATATATCAACCATTTCAAGACTCAGCTCTATAATGCAGTCATAGTATCAAACAACAAACCACAGGCTTTGTCAATTGGCTTGTCTGTCTTTATGATCTTGCTCTATATCATCTCTCTTATTAACAAGGACTTATTCGAGATCTACTCACTCAAGCCAACTGACTTGGCTGACTTAAAATTGTCAAAACTATCAATCTACCCATTATTGCATCTTAATTTCTTCCATTTGCTTTTCAATTTAATCTCAATTATTGGTCCTTTGTCAATCTTTGAGTTCAAAAATGGTACTGTACATACAGGTATTGTCTTGAACGTATTAGCCTCATTAACCGGTATACTCTATTGTTTATTAGGTTTAGTATTCTACCCAAATGTCTCAATCTTAGGCTCATCGGGTTGGTTTTTCTCTTTTTACTCTTACTTTGCCTATAAGCAAAGTTTAGTTCAACCAATCTATGAATTCAACAAGATTTCCATTCCAATGGTCTTGACTCCATTCATTCCATTGATTATAATAGGTTTATTAGTACCATCATCTTCCTTTATTGGTCATTTAATCGCTATCTTAGCAGGTTATATTTTGAGTATGGGCTACTTGAACTTCTTACTTGAACCACCTTTCCAAATCGTTGAGAAAATTGAAGCTTTCCTACAAAAACCAATCGATTTCATCTCAAATGATTTCAATTACTTGAAAGAAAAGGAAGCAAAACCATTGAGAAAACAATTAGATGTTTTACCAACTCATTCTGCATCAGTTACTACATTAGACTCCGTTACTAATAAGAATGCATCTTCTAACTCATCATCAAACTCTGCACCTTTCCAAGGTAGTGGACAAGTCTTAGGATCTAATTAAGTATAGTGCTAGTTAGTATTCTACAACATTTATTTATTTATTATATATGCATAGCCTCTTTTAGCTGTTTATAGAACTAAATATCTCAATTTGTACATTATTTGTATTATTAGTCTATTAGGTTTTTTTTTCACATAGGACAGTAAATTTTGGATTGATTTTCCACTCTTTCTATTTCACTTTCTCTACTCTTCTACTAGAATACTAGATACCTCGTACCAGTCTATAGATAGTCATTACTATACCAATCCACTCGCTTAGCAAGGCAACAACATTCACAAAGACCCTTGCATTAATTCCCAAGAAAAATTGAAGCAATTTACGCGGTATTTTACTCTGCGATACTAATAAAACTCACTAAATCCACCGCGAGAAATTGAGGATAAAAGAAAACGCGCCCCCGCGCGAGATAGCCCCAGCAGCCCAGTCCAGCCCACAAAAAAAAAAAAAAAAAAATCACACAATAAATTCAAGAAAAATCGACCCGACCCATAATTAAGAAGTCACGACTATTATTACCTTTTTCTTCACAAACTCCCCAATAAACAAAAAAAACAGTTGAAATATCGTATCTTGCTTGTATATTATTCAATTGCAAGTGACTCCCTCAATGACATCTGTATATAATAACACGACAATGGGTGAGGAAACAAAGAAGATAACTGCTAACTCACTGATTGAAAAATTCGAAAAACAATCAAAGTTAATGGGCAGTAGGCAACAGCAGCAGCATCAGCAATCTCAAGCACAGACACGATCAGTGATACCTGATACACATGAACAAATTCAATCGAAGCCACGTACCACTGCCACAAATAGAACAAGCTCACCAATAGCGTCACCTAGAAAGAAGAATGGTCTGATAAATAACTCAAAAAACTCATTCAGGTCAATGTTCAGGAAATCTATAAACTCAAGCAAGTCAAGCACGACGAAATCTAATAAGAAAAGTTCAAATATACGATCTGATCAAAGCAATGGTAAGTCAACAAACACGAAAAGCATAAACAAGAAACCATCGGAATCAAATAAGTCAAAGACTCAAAGTAGTACGACAAACGCGAATAACATAGTGCTGTTCCAGTACCCTGCTGTGAAGATAATCGAGTATGGTGGAAACACAGATGAGAGTAATATCAACAACGAGTCGAACAACAACAGCAGCTCGGAAATTACAAGTAATGGGAAATTGTTAAGTATAGGATCGTTCCAGATATATCAAATAAAGGACAACAAGGATCTGATATACCTGAATTGTGGATCTTCGTTGATCTATCCATTGTTCAAGAAATCGAAATTCCTAAAGACAAACGATCTGGAGTTCATGCTTATATTGTCCAATCCTGAAAGATACTTGAAAATTACATTCAGCAATAACATAACGGAGAATAACGATAATGATGATGAAATATCGAAAAAGATTGAAAATTTGGTCACAATATTGAAAAGTTACTGTGATTTCAAGAATGTATATACACCAAAGAAAGAGCCAAATGAGAGCGAGTTATTACAGAGATCGGGCTCAACAATTAAGGACAATGGGCTTCCCGATACGTTCAAACACGATACTTTATCCCCCTTTGACCAGATACTGAGAGAAGTGCAACTAAGAAGGGAAAAGCAAGAGTTTGATAAGATATCGATTATTTTGAAGTCCATTGATTTCGAGAACAAGTCGCTTGAAGATGATCCATTTATTGAATCTACAGCTGATTTAAATAATCCATTGAATAAGAAGAAAAGTAGATTATTTGAGACCACGACAGCTGATATGAACGCAAAACACAACGCTATTTTACATGATCCATCACCAGTCGTGATATCTGAAGGAATGAAAAACTCAAACTCATTGACTTCAATGACCTCGACATTTGCATGTTTTGACTTGAATGATGATTCTCCAAAGGCTGTGAATGAAATACCGATGCAAACAACAACAATAACTCATAATAAAGTAAAAGAAGACTCAGACATAGATGCAACGAGGGTAGATTCAGCAGCAAGTAATAATATCGAGCCTAAACTAGAATCTCCACTGATATACCAAGACGCTAATTTGAAACATCCCATACCTATAAGGCCTAGTTCCGTTGGCTCGTCATTAGATTCTGCACTGGACACATTTGAAAACGAATTAGAAAGTGAGGAGGAGGAAAGCAATGGACCAGAGTTTACTGCTCCTCGTTATGAAAAGGATAGACATAATAGCTTAGATGCTATTTTACAATCTCAATCTAATTTACAATCTCAATTCCTAACACAGTCACAACTAGCATCACAAAATACCAAGGATGAAATACACGATTCCACTGTGTTCAGTAAAGAGGACGTAACGGTGAACTCTATACGAAGCATACAGTCACTACAACTAACGTCAGATTCCTTATACCTGAAAGAAGATTCATGGATGGACCCAAATGACGATGACGAAATGACTAATAACGAAAGTGAGCATATAATACAGCACAATCTAGACATAAACAACGGCTCTACCACTTCATCGGTAAACGAACTCAACTACACCCATCGCAGTGATAATTTATCAGATGGAAGCAACTCATTACCGAAATTATCAATTTCGAAAAATCGTTTACCGTCAAATGACTCCTCACTAAAAAGCGCTAGAATACACAGTAACAATACGAGAAGAAACAGGATTTCCTCGTATGATATCAATAGAAGATACTCACTTAATTTCAAGAATTACAACTATTCCGCAGGATCACAATCAAAAGATGCTACTCTGAACATTCTGAAGTCCGTTGCTGATAATAACAAGGAACAAACTACCAGTCCAGTAACTGAGAAGCAAGATGAAAGTAACGCATCAGCTCAGAGTGGGTATGATATTCTAAGCAAGTCAAAAACATTGGCATCGTTGATGGACAAGAATCAGGCAAGCTCAAAGAGACATACCAGTGATTCCGGGAATAGTTTCAGAAACATTCTGGGGTGGTAGTAAGTAAGTAGGTATATAAATTATGTGCGACCGAGAAAATGTTGTATGTGTATATATAATTAATGAAAACAGATGACTGATGATGTTTTGCAAAATTTCTTTTGCTGATGTAAAACGTTGTGGTTGTGGTAAGGTGACTCAAGCGGTAACATACACCGTCTGTGCTCTACAATTTCGTGAAGCGGAGTTTACTTTATATGGACAATAGGTGTAATTTTTTTTTCTTTCCAAATTTTCAGGAGTAATTTTCCAAACCGCTTATATGCTCGTTGACTAGTAAATAAAGATATTGAGATTACTCCCGGCTGCATTATTTGCCTGCATGGTGAAGCTACCAACACAAATGTGACGTTCAGCTACAATTTACGCTAAGTCAAAACGGCCTTGAACCCAAGCACTGAAGCGACATCCGTGGGGACTTTGTCACTTTGTCTACTATATAATAATGAGCTATGAGGTCGCTAAGGCGGCTTATTGCAGGTGTTTCTTCCTTATCTTCAAATTATTGCCACAAATACTTTCGATAACAATAGTGCAAACATAAAAAAGAAGAAACATTTACACAATAAGTCTAAACAAATTTGTTTAAGATGTCAAGCTCTGGAGATTCATCATAGATTGTCCTGCTCCTACCCCTTTACGTTTCATTTCAGCTAATCAAAGATTTTGCTATAAGTGCCTATGAATAATTCAAATATAAGCGGAACACAGCTTGAACACAGTTGAAACATTAGCCTGGTACTCCATGAGAGTTTCTATCTAAACCAATTCTAACATATCACCACTGGATAATTTTGAGTTTCGATTTTAAGTAATATCATCTTGTCAAATTTGTAAAAATAAAAAGTTAAATTATTTAACTGCATTTTTCAATCTTACAATCATCTCAAAAAGTGTTGAAAAAGTCATAAAACTAAGCAAAATATGGTTAAAATGTATTTTTATGCAATGAGATTTTTTTGCTCACAAAAAATTAAAATACCTCAAAAAGCGTTGAAAAATCCATAAAAATAGGCAAAATGGGGCTAAAATGTACTTTTCTGTTATAAAAGTTTTCTTCTCACAAAAAATCAAGAAATTTCCTAATTCAGAAATAAATCAAGAAAAATATTAAAAAAAGGTGCTTTAAAGGTGTCTATTTCTCAGAACAATTTTTTTTCTCATAACTTTTCTGATCTGTGGATTATTTTTGGTGCTGCTAGCTGTCTTATGATAATTTTCACAATGCAAATCACATATGTACCTCATGAGGGGACTTCAACTCCAATCAGTAGTACGTCTTAAATTATAGAGCTTACTGTGTAACCATTCATCATTTACAGGCAAGCAGTTAGCTATTTATATATATACCCTAACAAGCTGGAATGGTGTATATATATATATATATATATAACATTACATGAGAGCGTATAAAGATATATGTTGAAGTAAGACTCAAATGTCCTATATACTTGGCAAAACATTTCTGAACAAAATTTGGTCACGTGACTTGTTCGATTTTTGATAGGCTCCCTCTCTTGCCTCTACAACATTCATGAATGATGGGTATAGAATCCTATTATTGACAGTGGGATGTATCATGTAATATAGGAATATTTTATGTTTCTGTAATAGGTATTTTTCCTAAACATAAGACATATTTTCTGTTGTTGTTAAAATTTTTAGTTCATATCAAATTTTAATTTTGGCATTAAATATAGTCATTGCAACAAATTTGACTACTTCTTCAAAAATACTACGGAAAGATCCAACTTATCTAGTACGATGGCTGTTTTAGTTGAGGTTTTAGATCTTCTAAAGTATTCATAGCTGTTAAATATAATTTAATATATTCTAAAGATGACTTACTGATTATTTAGTTAATTGTTATATAAACAATACACAAAGGCTGGTTGAGGAGAGGATGGGGATAAACCCATCCTTATATATTGTGGAAATCATATGCTTAGAGTATTTGTTATGTTTTGGGATAAAGTGGGGTAAGATTATAATGCGTGATTTAAACACTTGTTATAATGTGTGATCACTTGTTATAAGGTGCGACATCAACAATGTTATAATGCGCGACCTAAACATTTCAACAATGGCCAACAGAATAGAGTGCAAGCCATTACAGGGGAGTGTATAACAAAATATGTACAGCGAAGATTCAAATCTCTTATGTAATTGACAAAACATTTCTAAGCATACATCGAATGGTCACGTGATTAGGCTAACTTTTGAGGGGCTCTCCAACTTCAACAGGATCCAGCTTCTACTGTATTTATGAGCATTTATAATACAATTTTATACTCGTTCAAAATACATTATAAAGTGGTTGCTATACAAGAGAATAAGATTATTAAATTCAACAAACTTGATGGTTATTATTGCTTTCTTATATACTATGTAAAATTGGTTTAACAACAGATACTAAGAATCGCGTGCTTATCATAAATAATTATACATATAACTCAGATGACTTATTCCTAGCAGAATTGAATATTTCAAGACCCTACACGTAAGCCAGATATAAATATGAACAACAACAAATAAAGATGGTAGAAGCTTAAAGCGTTTCAATAAGTAGCTAGATGAATTGATTTGCGAACAAAAATATGTGAGTTTTGGATTATCCTAATTCAATAAAACATCAGGTGTCATCAACTTTGCTTTTTATGACAATAAATTAAACATCCAACTTGTAATAACATCTCGAGAAGATGGTATTTGATATCAATATAATTCGTAAGCTGATGGAAAGTAGGATGGGAGGCAAGTTCATTACATCCATTGAGTATTCTGCTAAATTTTAAAATGCTTATCTTCCTTTATCATTTCCATTTTTGTATTTGATAAAAAATCCTACTGTCACTGCGTTACCTGGCGGATACATTAGATATGGTTGTATCCTTCTCCATCACTTCCAGAGAATTGACAGATAATTCATCTGAATCTGCTGATATTGCTGTTCGATTGACATCTAGAGAATGAATGTTTACCACAGTGTGAACTTCCGATTGATCAATTACCATGAGGCTCCATATACTGATTCTACTGAAGGTACAAAGGGGATCGTGCCATATGAGCTTTTTTTTATTCCGGTTGAGAATTCACTGCTTGTTGTATCATTTTTTGTACCTAACTCAGATTTTTTTACAGGGGCTGGAGCAGGACACTCGGGTGAGGTATGCCCAGTACCTTGACATCTGCGACATTCTAGCTCAGACTTAGGTTTGCGTGAACGCTTCTTCTTCTTCTTCTTGTTGTTGTTACAATTGTTGCCAGAAATTGTAACGGATGTCGCTTCTGTTCCATGTATTGTTGACTGGTAATGCATCTCTTTTTTAATAACAGCAACAACGTTTTTGAGTGAATAATCAGGAGAATCAGCATCGAGAACCCTATCCCTGGTACGAAAATTTCCATAACAAGCAAGCGTGAACAGTCCTAAAAGTTCAGTGGATTTAAGACGAGGGAGTACATGGTGCTCAAAATCAATTGTGAAATCAGCATAATCGGCGAAGTTAGCTCGGGGATCAAAAAGTTTTGAAACTTGCTGATAAATTTCCCAGGGAGTTAAGTTATTACACCTCTCACGAATTGCAACAAGCTGAGAATAACCAAAACCAGGGAATTCGCTCAATAGCTCTTGGGAAACTGTAAGATGCAGAATAACATTAAGTGCGATATTTAACGAGTGCTTAATCTGAGTGAGCTCCTCAGCATCTAAGTCAAAACCTATGACCTCACCGGCCCTAAAATATTCCTCAAGACCATAATCCTCTTGAATAAGTTCGCTAAACAGTCTACTTTGCCATCTTGGAAAATCTGCTGGCGAGCTTAACTTGTCAGCCTCCTCGTATTTGTACTTAAGTCCAAAACTTTGAACGATCCCGTGCAAATGTTGCTTCCTTAATTCTATATTATTATGTCTAGGTATGAGTGATAGATTCATTATTTGCCTTGATACTATTGAAAGAACAATTGTATTACAGTATAGTATAAGTAAAAAAAATTAATGGGAACAACCCCATCTTTATTTACAAGTATACTTTTTGTAATTTGCCTAACAAAAAATAAAAAAAAAAAGCACGTGAGAATATTTTTGTAGTTGGAGCTGATTGTTTATAACACTAAATATTTCAACAATTTCTGAATGATTCGTAGTACACTAGCATGTTGTCAGCGCTTTGAGTTCTTCTTGGCTGTTGTGGATCTTGATCTAGTCTAAGCTCCGGGCATTGCTAAATCGAAATAAAATCTCGTTATGGTTTAATGAGGCGTTGAGGCTATTGAAATGTATCACGTGATATAAAAATATCTTACGTATACATCTCATATTTCGTCTAATCCGCAACATATTATTTGTTGTGGCTAAATAAACATGTTGAAAGTTTTAATTCATACTAAATCTTAATTTGGGCACTCTAATAATAGATTCTAGTCTAGATATATATTTGAAGGATGGGGTATTTCCCATCATGTCTGTTATGTTTGCACATACTATTCTCTTATATGGTTAACCCTGTAATATTAACTAGTACTACTGTTAAGAGCGTTCGTTGTATAGTTAATTGATCTAATCTTTATTAAAAATGTAGTTATGGATCCTAAATAAGTATTGAGTACTTTTCAGATTAGATCTGTCGACTTGTATGATAGATAGTGGATAATTATAAAGAAGTCATATAGAGAAGAGTAGGAGAATAGAATGGATAGTCGAGACTTAAGTAAGTAAAGGTTTGAACGTTCCTTGCAAATAATGAGTAGTGTGGCCAACAATGAGTTCTAAAAAGGAAACTCTAATACTCGAATATCTTCAGTCTATTACAAACCCTTTCATATATATATTTGAGCTAATAACGATTGGACTGTAAATTCCTATGAGAGATAGAGTTATGTAGAAGATGCCACTTCCCATACTAAATAAGTTTGAATAAGTTGTGTGTATTTTCTCAAGATTGGATTTTGTTCTAGCTTTTGATGCACCTATACACTCACGCTTTGCATAATAGATATAGATCTAGTTTTTTATGTTGATAGTGTCCTTTTACTGTTGAAGAAGGGCTATGCTACAAGATTGTTTTCAGTTTCTTTCCTCGTATTGATGAAATGCAGTACTGTTGAGATATTTCTAAGTCCTGTTTGTTGAAATATTCTCTATGTTCTAATTGAATATTTAATGCTGATGAAAATATGTTCCGTTAAGCTGAATAAACAGGATTCATGTTTCTACTCAACATATAAGGAGGGAATTATTTTCTTCAAACTGGTTTCTTATATAATAGCCCTTTTATATTTTTTCTAAGCTAATCAAAGATTTACTACAAGTCCCTATGAAATTTAGATAAGAGAGAAACACCTTCAATCAGTACCTGGATGTGACAAGCTCAATGTATTTTTATATGACTTAGTTGAAGAAGGCAATCCTACCTCCAACATGAGACATCAAAGTTCTTTTCAAGTCAGATAGGTGAGTTCTAGATTGAAGTGTTTGCACTTAAAGAATGTTTCAAAAGATTTAACAGTTGAGCAAACAATGTATGTAGAAATACAGCAAGTGAACTGCCAATTTGAAAAGACTTAACATGATACAACAATAAATTTCTTGTTGTAACTTGGAAGTTTTGAAATCTGACCTATTAAATCGAAAAGCAACCAAAGTAATCTATCTAGGCTGCAATTCCAGCTATATAAAAAGCTTTTGGAATGGGTAGGTTTTTGTAACACTAGTTTCCAGCCAAATATGCCAAATATTGAACAACATAACAGATAAGTGGTATCTTTTACATCAACAGCTCACATCTAGCATATAATTTTACAGTCCAATCTTCATTAGCCAAACATACATCTGAGAATGTTAGTTACATAACATAAGATAAATAAGACAGAGGTATGGACTGATTGAGGTTAGAGGGAAATCAACCTACACTTATATATTGCTTGGCTTACACTATTTTAGGTTTGATACCCTTTCTAGATCTTTTTTAGAGGGTGCATGACCTAGGTACTTCAACAGATCGACGTTAATACATCAATCACAGTACTCCACATGAACAACAATTCTGTATTCATGTTTATTCAGAACAACAGAGATTTTGTTTAGACTTAGGGGAAATATTTATCACAAAGCCATAGCACATGATATACTTTAATACCAGACATCAAAATAGAACTTCAGACAAGCAAAGGCTATATCAAGTCTTTTTCTTTTGATTTTGACTAAATCCTAACAATCCCTAACAATACTACTTACTGGGCAACCAATGGTAAGAAACCTATGTATTCATCTTAGCTAGCCTCAATTGCTTTTCTCAACTGTCCTACTGTCCTAAACAATCAATCTTTAGTTGGCTCAAAACAGGAGTGCAAGGATGTTTTATATGTGTGTAAGGATGTTCAAGACAAAAATGTTAATTGTGCGATACGATGTGAAACCAATATACATCTAAATTTTTACTCTTTTTCTTGAGTCATTTCTCACTCACATAGGCACTTCGCAAATTTTTTGTTATTTTCTAAACCTTTAAGAATATTTTTCTTATTTTTGGTTTTTGGTTTTTCAATTTTTTAATTTTATTTCCAAAAAGGGAAATATTTACAAATAGTACTGATAAATCGAAATATATTATTTTTTAAGGATTTTCATGAATATCGAAGGGTTTTTGTTGAGATCTTAAGTTTTCCTTAAGAGCAATATAATCTAGCCAATAGATTTCTTTCAAGAGTGCCCTGGAGTTTGTTTTGTAAACAAACTGTTGAAGTATTTAGGTCACGCACATGAATCAGCTAGGTCATGCACTTTAATTAGTAAGGTCATGCAGATGATTCAGTAAGGTCACGCAGGCTAAATAATCAGGTGATTATATCACGTCATTCAAAATGTTTTAATCTAAGCATATGATTTTCACAATATATAAAGATGGGTTCATTCCCATCTTCTACTCAACCAACTTGTTCGTATATTATATATCTTATAAACTCACCCAATTATATATTAAAATTAGTTAATATAAGTTAAACACTAAATCCCTATGACTACCGTAGCGGATCTAACAAAATCCCTTCAACAGGTTATGAGCTCCTTTGCGCTTAATTACAAATATCGTGAAATGGACAAGTTGAGTTCAAGAACGAACTATTTGGGATGGCAAAATAGATTAGCTATGGATCTTCGTTATCAAGGTCTCGGTCTTGTTGAATATTTTATGACCGGTGAGATCATAGCAGTTGGTTTAGATGCTGACGGGGTCAATGAGGTGAAACATGCGTTGGATAATACCCTGAACAGCGTTTTGAATCTGACTGTTTCCCAAATGTTATTGAGAAAGTGTGAGGGCTTTGGCTACGCTCAGCTGGTTAAAATTCGTGCTAAGTGTGGTACTCTCACTCCAAACGAAATGTTTAAATTATTTCGAAAATTTGTTAAGTTGACTGCTGCTACTACAACAACAGGAACACGTGATGAGTTTATGGTATTCTTATATGAATTTAAAGAGAATGTTCTATCTCGTCTTCAATCCTATGATGAGCTGTTAGGATTATCCCTTCTTGTCTCTCCATACTGCAATTCCCGTACTCAAGAGTTAGTCCTTCAATCTCACAGTGCTGATTTTTCCTTTGGAGCTGTTGGAGATAGACTTGAGGAAGAAGATGTTGTTGATTCCTTACAAACTATACCTGCACACACTGCGTTTACAGCTTCTCCCTCCTCAACTGCTGCCAAGAAGAAGAAACGTTCTCGTAAGACACAGTCTACCATCACTTGTTTTAGATGTCAAGCTACTGGCCATTCTGCATCTGTTTGTACTGCACCTGCTCCAGTTCCAAAGGCTGCTGCCAGTGTATTCACTACTTCCAAAGAAGATGAGATTTGGTGTGTTGAAGGTGAAGTTCTTTCCTCCGACGCTCCTGCTCTTCCTTCTTCTGGAAATGTTGACTCCACCAATTTTTGGTTTGATTCTGGTGCTTCTATTCACATTGCAAACAATAAAGAGTTCTTCTCTGTTCTCACAAAGTCAAATGTTGATTCCATTCGCTGTGCCGGTCATGAATCTCTTCAAGTTCATGGTACTGGTTCGGTTCTTCTTAGACATCCCGAGACTGGGTACACTATTGAACTTCGTAATGTTCAATATGTTCCAGATTGCAGAAAGAATCTGATTTCCATAAAGTCTATTATCAAAAGTGGTTCAGATATTCATTTTGTCGGTGATGCTATCTTTGCAAAGAATAACCGTGTTGGTACTGATATTGAAGGTAATCTGTTTAAATGTGATCTTATGCCCCAGATCCCTGGCGCCACTCCAGAGCATACTTCTGCCTTTGCTATTTCTGCTACTACATCTGTGGACTACCATCAACTTTTAGGACATCCCTCTGATGCTATTCTACAAAAGCTTGGTTATCCTCGTCCTACCTCCAAGTGTTCCTCTTGCTTAGTCGGACGATCTGTTCAACAGATTCCTCAAACTTCTCGTTCCTCCACTGTTGCTCCATTACAACTGATCCACACTGATTTGTGTGGTCCTTTTCCGGTCCCTGGTTTTCAATCAGAGAAATATTTTTTAACAATTGTTGATGATTATACTCGCTTTACGAAAATTTATCCACTTCAATTGAAATCTGAAGTTGCTGATAAATTAATTGCGTATATTACTCAAGCTGAGACATTTTTTAGTTACAGATCATTGAAAGTTGCTGCTGTTCGCACTGACAATGGTACAGAATTTTGTAACTCCACCCTTGCTGCTTATTTTTCGTCTAAAGGTATTCAACACCAACGCACTGTTCCGTACAATTCCTTTCAAAATGGTGTTGCTGAACGTATGCATCGTACGGTTCAAGAGAAGGCTAGAGTTTTATTAGCTTCGTCTGGCGTTCCCGAACGTTTTTGGGGCGAAGCTGTGAAAACAGCCGAATGTTTATTAAATAGATTACCCACTAGCTCTATTAATTTTGAAACTCCATTTTCTCGTTGGTACTCGACCTCTACTAATTATAAATTTATGCATCCCTTTGGATGCCTTGCGTATGCTCTTATTCCAAAAGAGAAGCGGGACTCTAAGTTTAGTCCTACTGCTATTCCTACTATTTTCATTGGCTACAGTCTTGCTCACAAAGCCTACAGAGTCTATGATCCAGTCCAAGACAAAATTTTTGTGTCCAACCATGTGACCTTTGCTGACTCTGTCTTTCCATTTCTTGCTGATTTCAAATCCTTCTTCAGAAAAGATGCTGCCTCTGTTGGTGTATCAGATTTTTCGGTTCCTTTATCCTTTTCGGCCTTTGATTCTCAACCTCCTCCTCCCGTTTCTGCTTTACCCGAAACGGATGATTTAAAGTTGGCGGTTTCTTCTCCTGCGTCATCTTCTGACTCTGAATTTGACTCCTCTGCTTCTGTGGATACTTCCTCCTCTTCTGGTATTTCTGGTGCTTCCTCTTCTGGTGTTTCTGGTGCTTCCTCTTCTGGTGTTTCTGGTGCTTCCTCTTCTGGTGTTTCTGGTGCTTCCTCTTCTGGTGTTTCTGGTTCTTCCTCTTCTGGTGTTTCTGGTGCTTCCTCTTCTGGTGTTTCTGGTGCTTCCTCTCCCTTGTGTGACTCTCCATCTGACCCTTCAAACGAAGTCCCTAAGTCAACTCCTGCTGTTGTTCCTACAAAGCCTCTGGTGGTACATGATCGTTCCAATATTCCTGTTGAACGTTCACTTATTCCTGTTCGCTCTACTCTCGTTAGAACTCTCTCTCAGGCTTCCATTACCACTGATGACGGTTCTCGTGCTATCATTAAAAGGCCCTCTTTGGCTGCTGCTGCTGATGCTGATACTACTGCTGATTGTGATACTGATTCTGAAAATTCCACTGAGGTTGCCTACTCTGTGGTCTTGTCTACTACATCCTCCAACTCTCTGCCAAGTACTTTCTCTGAAGCTATGCAGTCTCCTCAATCTATGTTATGGCGTGCTGCTCTGGATAAAGAAATGGATGCTCAAAAGCGCAATTCTACTTGGACATTAACTGATCTTCCACCACGTCGTCGAGCTATTGGATGTAGATGGGTATTCACTGTTAAAAATGCTACTGAACCTCCTGTTTACAAGGCTCGTTTGGTTGCTCAAGGTTTTCGTCAACTTCACGGCATTGATTATCAGGAAACTTTCAGTCCCGTGGTACGTTATGATAGTATTCGAATTCTTCTTGCCCTTGCAGCCCATTTTCAATTAGCGATCCATCAAATGGATGTTACTACCGCTTTTCTTAATGGTGATCTTGACGAAGAAATTTATATGACACAACCTCCAGGGTATGTGGTTAAAGGTCAAGAATCCAAAGTTTGTCGCCTTAGGAAAAGTCTTTATGGCTTGAAACAGGCTCCTTTGTGCTGGAACTCAAAAATTAATGATGTCTTGGTTTCTGCAGGTTTTTCTAGAGCTCCTTCTGAATATTGTATTTATTTCAACAGTTCTTCTAACGTTGCTCGAGTAATTGTTGCTCTATATGTTGATGATTTGCTGATTTTGTCGGCTTCTCCTGGTGCTATTCAGAAAACTAAAGATTTACTTTCCTCTCATTTTCAGATGAAAGACTTAGGATTGGCTGAATCCTTTCTTGGTATGCACATTCACCAGAGCTCCTCTTCAGTCTCCTTATCTCTCTCACAATATCTTCCCAACGTGTTAGAGACCTTTGGCTTTCTTGACTGCAATCCAGTTGCTACTCCATGTCCAGCTGGTCTTGATCTTTCAGGTGCTACGTCTGATCCTCCATTGTCTGATGCTACTGAGTATCGAAGCATGGTAGGGAAGTTGTTATTTGCTTCTAATACTGTTCGCCCAGATATCTCATATGCAGTTTCTACTTTAAGTCGCTACCTGAAAGAACCAAAGGAAGCTCACCTCAAGGCTGCAAAACACTGTTTAAGATATCTCAAAGGTACCTTGAATTATGGGATTAGCTACTCGAGATCAGATTCTCTTAATTTGGTTGGTTACTCAGATGCTGACTGGGCTGGTGATAAAGAAGGAAGGAAGTCTGTGACTGGCTATGTGTTTATGCTGGCTAATGGTCCTATCACTTGGAAATCCAAGAAACAACCTACTGTTGCGTTGTCTTCCACCGAAGCTGAATACATGGCACTTGTCGACTCAGTCAAAGAACTGATCTGGTTAAAACAATTATTGGGACAACTACAGACTCCATTAAAATCTTTACCAGTCATCTACGAAGACAATAATGGATGTATCGAGCTTGCTTCACATCCTACTCTGCATCAACGTACAAAACACATTGATATAAAGTACCATTTTATTAGAGATGCTATTATAAGCAAGATGTTTACCTTGTTACCTCTGGAAACTAATTTAATGAAAGCAGATATGTTTACCAAGAATTTAGGTAAACAAAAGTTCACTTATTTTCGATCTCAAATTGGGTTGTTAAGATGCTAAGTATAAATCATCCACCATGTCAGGTAAGTATTCCTGATTGGTATATGTTATTGAGTGTTGTTGTTTGAAAAATTATTTTTGTTGTTAAATTTGCTGATTGTTAAGTCTTTGGAAGTTACTTGTTATTTGTTCTGTTATAACGTTATGTGTTACCTACATGCTCTTAATCCAAATCTATGTTTAGCTTATGGTAGGGTGTTGAGATCTTAAGTTTTCCTTAAGAGCAATATAATCTAGCCAATAGATTTCTTTCAAGAGTGCCCTGGAGTTTGTTTTGTAAACAAACTGTTGAAGTATTTAGGTCACGCA
>JAJLWP010000044.1:0-50897 GCA_030570755.1 Wenyingozyma methanosorbosa | reverse complement strand
TTTTTTTTTTTTTTTTTTTTTTTTTTTTTTTGAAGAGTTCTGTAGAGTTTGATATACGTTGATATTGTTCATGCTGGAATGTTTCTCCAGTCCCCATCGTGAGCAAAGTGTCTACCGATGAAGGATTTGAGGAGAGTGTTGGATATGACTTCAGTGTAGTCGATAGTTCTGTAGTTTTGGGTTGGTGCTTTGTCAATCCTATATGCGTACGCTTTACCCGTACAGAATATGAGCGCCTTGAGAAACTTATTTATTTGGTATATCTCATATAGTGTAAGCTTGTCATTTGCAATGAGATAGTCCATGTTCATGTTTTCGGTTGATAATTTTGTGGTGTTTTCCCATATGTATTGAGTGGGGGAGCAGTGAAATAGTGTATGTCTGGCACCCCCTGGAGCGACGCCACACAGTGAACATGTACCATGGAAGTGTCTGTTTAGTTGTCCCAGCTGAAGAAGATAGTAAAATTCTGTAAAGTAGGGGCATAGTTGTCTGAAGTGACCCAATTTGTTGTGGAAAGTTTTCCATTTGGATATGGGTATATCTATGTACTGTGACCAGTATGCAGTAATGATATATAGGAATTCATTTTGTGGGAGGCTTGAGTAGAATTTTTGGGCTGCATGTTTGAAGGTTGCACTTGAAATTGGTTGAAAGTCTGTGGAGGCGCGAGACTCGTGTACTTGGGCTAGTGGGTTCTCAGCACTGAAGGGGTTCGTGTCTAATAGATAATGTTTTAGCTGTTCAGTTGTAATAGAAGGGGGGTCTTCCGGTGCTGGGGCTGTCCCTTTTGTTAAATGGAACCAGGCGGAGATGTAGTGTATGATGGGTGTGAATGGGGGATTAAGCGGCGCAAGTCGGAAAGTGAACTGGCCTCTTGTTGTGGGTCTGTTTTCAACGACCGTCCTGTGTAGACTGTCAAGTCTAGGATGTTGTGGAGGGGTATATGTTGATGGAGTGTTGCGGTATTCCAGAGTGAGCACCTGCTCTTTTAACAATTGAGTCAAGAAGGCATGATTTTTGATGGGGAAGTAGGGATAGGTGAAGGAACCCCTTCTGCTGCGAGGGTGGTGGTAGTGGGTGAGTAATGTGGAGAAAGGTACAGTGCGGACTGTTGTTTCTCCATTTGGCCCGCTACTATAGTCGCCGTATTTGGGGGTGGAGTGGAATTGCGCTTCTATTTCTGCTCTGGTGAGAGAGTGAAAAGAGGTTCTGAAACTTACCAATGCTTCGAACAGTTCAGGAAACTTATAGGCGTTGAGACCTGCATGAGTTAAGGCTTGGAGTTGTATTCTTAGCATGGATTTTAGTGGATGCTCCTTGTGCGGGTTTGGTCCTAACGCGTAGTATATATAGTGGGCTCTTCTCCCTTTTAATTGTTCATAAAGGTTGAGTAAGCCCAGGCCTCCTAGTGAGATCGGCGTGAGCATTATCTTGTTTAGTGGGGAGTAGGAGTTGTTGGGTTTGAACCTTAGGTATTTGAGTAGGAGTTTATGAATTTTTGCCATGAATTTGAAGACCAGTCGGTCCGGTATGGGGTGATGTTGGTCGAAGTAATAAATTTGGGAATAGATGTATGTGTTTATTGCTATGGTCCTCTGAGTGATGGTGAGGTCGAAAAAGAGCATTTTTTGTGCTCTACGGTATAGTTGTTTTAGTTTTAGGTCCCAGTCAATTTTGAGTAGGGGTATGCCAAGGTATATTGGGTTGGATTGTATGTCATGCACTTTTACCCATCTTGGAAGTGTGGCTTTTAAGGGCTCGATGTTTTGTTCGGAGGTGTAGACTATAGTTTTTTCTCGGTTGATGGTGCATCCTGTAACTTGTCCAAATGCCGTGATTATCTTCATTGATTCTAGTACGTCCGCGTGGGTATGGTGGAAGGTGATGATGTCATCTGCGTAAGCCATGACTTTGGTGGTGTAGTAAATTTCGGAGATTGGAGAGGTTGGGTTGGTGGAGTTGGATGGAAGGGAGTACTTAGTGCCTGTAAGCGCTAAATTTAGGAATAGTAGCATAGGTTCGATGGCAATGTTGAAGAGTAGGGGGCTAATTGGAAGGCCTTGTCGGACGCCGTTGTTCATTGGAAAAGGCCTGTTGTAGACGTGGGGTCCGTTCAGAAGTCTTGCTTTGCATAATGCCATTTGGGAGATAATAAAATTGACAAAGGTATCTGGAAAGTGTAAGAGCCTAAGCAGTTTGTTCAGATATGTGTGGTCAATTTTGTCAAATGCTTTGACTAGGTCTATAAGAAGAATTGATGAATGTGATTGGTTTTGTGAGGATGCGAGGTCCTGTGCGTACATTCTAGCTGTCATTATGTTATGATGAATGGTACGTCCAGGGATAAAGGCCTGTTGAAGGGGACTTATGATTCTGTTACAGATGGGGGTGAGTCTTAAGGTTAAGCAGTAGTTGATAATGCGCATTGAGCTGTTGCAGATACTGATAGGACGGAGGTTAGACGCGTCTGGATTCAGAGGATCAAAGGATTTTTTTGGAATGAGTCGGATGAGGGCATCTCCTACTGAACTGTTTTGCAGCGAGGAGGGGTTCTCCAATAATGAATTTGCTAGAGTAAGAAGAAATTCTTTGGAGAAATCCCATGAGGCGAACCAGTCGTTGTAGGTGAGGCCGTCTGGACCGGGACTTGAAGGTCCTTTTGCGTTTAGTCTTTTGAGGGCATTGAAGATTTCATCAAGCGTGAAAGGAGAGGATAAAGAGGAAATTTCTTCATTGGTAAGCTTGTGGTTTGACATTATCTCTGTTGTCTCTTCGAAGGTTTTTTTTTTTTTTTTTTGACATCTAAATTCATTAACTACGGTCTATATAATTTATGTACTTATTGACCAATTAGGCTTCCAACCTTATATAGCCATGTGTAGTCAACTCTATTAGAAGAAGGATTGTAGATAGGCAAAAATGAGAAAAAAACCCCATTGGGGAAAACTCGATGGAGTAGAGAGTAGATTGGTTCATTTGAGTGGTAGTGTGTTTTGAAGGTTCTAGATTATTTTTTTGTGATTTTTAGTTGTTTATTTTATTTGTCTCTTCATGTGTCTTAGCCTTTTTTTTTTTTTTTTTTTTTTGAAGAGTTCTGTAGAGTTTGATATACGTTGACATTGTTCATGCTGGAACGTTTCTCCAGTCTCCATCGTGAGCAAAGTGTCTACCGATGAAGGATTTGAGGAGAGTGTTGGATATGACTTCAGTGTAGTCGATAGTTCTGTAGTTTTGGGTTGGTGCTTTGTCAATTCTATATGCGTACGCTTTACCCGTACAGAATAGGCGCTATTTTTAACAAGAAAACTATGAGTAAATTTTTAATTCCAATTTAGTCTGATTTTTTTTATTTTTTCCTGTGAATAAAGTCTGAGTATATATTTTTATGCTACAGGCACCTATCTGAGCAACATTGGTGTTGATTATAGGCTGTAGAGAGTCACAAATGGCAATTGAAAAAACGAGAATTTGCTTAATGAAACCCGTTTAGCGTCCTAAAGCCGATACTGTTGACAGTGTGGCCGAGTGGTTAAGGCGTTTGACTCGAATTTTTCGACGAAACGATATCAAATGGGCTCTGCCCTCGCAGGTTCGAATCCTGCTGCTGTCGCATTTTCTTTTTTCACAATATCGAAGGTAGTTGACTGTCAGCATTGAGTTTTATTTTTTACTTCCTGTTGCTTATAATACATGTTCATGAGCATCAGTGCTCTTAACTATATTATACATGATTGAGTCAAGATTACTTGTCAGTTATTATAGCAGTTAAAAATCGACTCTCCTCAAAAACCCACTGAGATTTTGGTTTGAGGACTACCCGTCTATTTCTCTTTTTCATCGAAACACGTAAAGTGAGATGGCGTATATGTTGATCTAACAATAGAGAAGAAGATACAAATGATAAGAGTTTGAACAGTAACTCTTGCAATAATAGAAAATGGCACCAAGTACAGTACAGATCAAAGTGAATGCTTTGTCCCGTTTGTTAAAAGAGAAGAAATCATATGAACAAGAATTAGACGAGTTACTCCAAGAGTCTTCGAGACTCTCTTCAAAATTTGAAGCTTCTCCAGAGGATGAAGAATTGAAATACCAACTGAAGAAACAAAAGGAAATTGTAGAGGAAACAAAGCGTATGATCCCTAGTGTACAGAATAAGGTCAGTGAACTTTTGTCTAGTTTAAAAGATTTTCTCAATGAACAACAAAGCTCCATAAGTGAGTCCGAGTTAAGCGATGCTAAGAAGGTGATTACTGAAGCAGAAGCTGCATTAAAACCTATGTAAGTGATTTGGTATTAACCAAAATCTCTAAGATTTACTAAACGTATAGTGATTTGCATGATAGAATTTTCCGAAACGATGATTAATACCTAAATACCCAATTAGACTATATACTAGAATGTTTAAGATAAGAAAAAATCAGAAGTAGTACTCAAATGTAATATCTAAATAGAACCTCTTTCGATGTAAATATAACCTAAGTCAATGTACAGTTTATATTCAACTATATACTCGATTATTTTACAAAATCCTTCTTATTGTTCTGTTCCCATTCTTTTAATGCCAACTCCCATTCCTGTTCTTCGGTCAATGGTTGTTGTTGCTCGTTTTGAAAGTACTCTTCGAGCTCTTTACGCTTTTCCTCTTCAAGCTCATCCCATCTTTCCTTTTCATCTATCCATCTCTCCTGAATATCTATATCTTCCATGAAGCCCAAGCTGGATTGTCTTATAGCATCCTGCCATATACTATCACCACCTAACTCGTTCGAACCAAATACATAACCATTAGACTTGTCAATCAAGCTCAAAAGATTGATCATTGAAGTCTTGTCCTCGATGCTCAGTACTTGGAAATTCACCAGTCCATAATCTTCTATCAAGTCGGCAATCAGTGATGTGAGTTTGTGGTACTTTTGTTTGAAGAAATTGCCTCTAGCATTATTCTCTTCTGTCTCTACATAAGGTAGTAAGTAATGTAAATCCTGAACTTCTGTATAGTATTGCAAAGGAAATGGAAGGCCACCTTCAATATCTTCTTCGTTTCCATTTTCCGCTTGCTCTCCTGTAAGACGCTTTCTCTCTTTGTTACGAAGCTTACTTGCCTTATCACTTTCAATGATGTTCTTTAAAAGATCAATTTTGCTCAGCACGTTAACTTGTGGTAAGTCCAACTGAAGCATAGATCGAAGAGTTAACAATAGTGAAGAAATATAGTGAGATGGAATGGTAATGTTGTAACTATCTACTAACGACACAACACAAAATCTGAAATCAAGCTCTTTGATCAATCGGCTATATATTTTGCTAAATATAGGATTGTTTGTAAATAATTCAATTTGACCAGGGCAGTCAAACAGCAAGTAACATGAATCTCCATTCTTTGAACCGAGCTCTAGCAAGCTTTTCACTTTCTCTATAAAGTACTCTATGGACTCCTCAAACAGTTCCAATGCATATATGAGACCACCGTTAGGTCCCAACTGTAAATTTTCATCGCTCATTATCTCTTCCAGTGTGATAAAGTCACGAACATCTATTGAACAATCGTATGGCAGACGATCATTAGCTGGATCCATATTAATAATTGATGAGTGTCTTCCTATCGCATTCAAAAACTGATTCATTCCTGCACAGTAAGTTGATTTACCAGACCCTGGAGGGCCAATAACGATCTGTCCATATGGTGGCATATTAGTTGAGCTTTGGGTGATCTGATCAGTGGATAATTAGCCTGTACTGAGAGAACATTCATCACCACTTATCTTCAAAGTATTTGACATCTAGAAAATCCACAATTTTTCAAAATATTTTTTCCGTTCAAAAAAATAAAAAAAATTAGACAAATTAACTTTTTTTTCTTTAAAGTTCTTTTATATTATACATTTGATAGTTTGATCAGAAAGATACTTCGTGTGACAGAAATATTGCCAGGTACAAGGGGCTAGTTAACATTGCTGTCGGCTTAAGCATAAGACTAGGATATAATGGAGGCAAATGCTAATATAGCAAAAGCTGACACAGCAATATATAATCTAGCTGCAACAAAGCAGTTGTACGATTTTGAGTTGCAGCATTTAAATACTCTACTAAACCTACTTTTCAAATTGTACAGGGAAAAAGTCCAGGAGCTACCAGAATCAAAGGGACAGTTTGAAAACGTTTTTATTGCTGAGAGGGATGAATATGTCAAGAAGATCAAAAGTCTTGAAACAAAACGAGATGCAGTGTCTAAAGAACTGGGAGAGAAAAGGCAAAGTAAAGAGAAACTTAAGTCTCTTTTCAAAATGCTTGACACCTTGAATGCAAAGGAGAAGGAAATGCAATCCAGAGATGCGCCAATAGAAAATGGCGAAGAATTACCGATAATGGATATAAGGGAAGAACTAGACGAGGAAGGAAATGTTATACGCAGTAAAGTTAGTCCATATAAGACTACTGACAGCACTGCCTATGAAAAAGCTACAAAGCCGGACCAGAAAACTATACAGAATAGTGATACTGCCTTAAAGTCTGATGAGAAGAAAAAAGCATCGAAGCCTACTGACAGCACACCAAAGTTCGATGAGAAGATGAAAAGCACACAGGGCAATGATACCACAGCAGCACAGCCTAATGAGAAGAAAATTACAAACAAAGAAACATCAGCAGATAAGCAACAGGCGAATCCTCAAACTACTAAAACACCAGCAGGTAAGCAACAGGAAATTTCTCCAAGTATCAAAACGCTAGCAGAAGATAAGACAGAAGTTACGAGAAAACAGAAACGTTCAGAGTTGACACCAATGTCGATAAGAGAAGATATAGATGATGATGGTAACATCATCAGAGGTGTTGCATCTGCGCAGCCTATTGCTAACACTAATGAAGATAGCGACGAGGAAGTAGATGAAAATCAATTAGAAGAATTATTAGTGGATATGGGTATCACAGAGCAAAAAAAGTCTAAAGAACATGAACCCGTTATGCAAGAAGTAGATGAGGATAATAAAAAAACCACAGAAGTAGATGCGATTACTAAGAGTCATGGAGAATCCACTGAGGATGTGAAAGAAGCACCTTCAATCCCTTCAGCTCGACTTTTCAACAACTCTATTGCCACTGATGACCTAATAACTTTAGAAGTGATAGCAGATGAATTAGATGATGACGAGGAGAACGAAGGTCGTGTATATGAGGATGATGAAGAATGGGATTTTGATTTCGATGATGAAGATGATGACGAGGACGATGACGATGATGTTGACGAGGAAAAGGCAATTTATAATAATTTGGCACTCCCGCCAGGAAGAGCTAAAGATTTGTTCATGGAGCAATTGAAGAGTATAAGGGCCAAAGCAGCCGAAGGCAAGGTAACTGAAAGATCTGTCAATGAGGAAGACCAATGTAAACCTGCTGAAGACAAAACCGCTAAGGAATCCAAACCTTCAACAGGGAAGCCCAGAAAATCAGTTTCCTTTGCTTCTGAAGTGAGCGTCAAAGAAGTTGAAAATATATGGGAAGAGCAAGAGGCAAATTTAAGAAAGGAAAGACAAAAATCTGCGTTCAAATGGTTTATGCAAGCCCGTGATTCAGGCGAGGCAGGCTCAAGTAATGCTGAAACCAAATCCAATACCAATAACACGGAGTCTAAGACACAGGAGGCAAAGACTAAAGAGGAAACTTCTAGTGATGACGTGATATTCGATATTGTGGAAAAGACACCTGAAAGTGAAGTAGACTCTAAGTCAATCAAAACTCCAATAGACTCCTTCAAAACTTTGAATTTACGCTCAAACGCTATCACTGAAACACCTAAGAGTCAAAAGGATGAGAAAAAGATCAATACTTCTGATAAGCTCAATTTGTCAAAGATTTCCAAATTCAAGCAAAGCAGATTTGTGGCTAATGCAGCACCTATAACCTTCAAAAGAAATACAGATAGCGCCGTTACAATTGAGAAAAAGCCTATTCCTATAAGTAAACCCCAGGCTGAAACCTCACTTTTTGGTAAGACTGCGTTTAAGTCCCTGCAACCACCAAAAAAATCAGCTAGTAAATCAGTTGAAAATACTGATTCAGCTAAACCAACACGAGTTGTTGCACCTAAAGGTGTGAATGAAGAGGTACCCAATGCAGAGTTTATGATGGAGGACATTCCAGCTCTTCAAAATGAAGATGATGAAGATATAGGGGATGTACACGAGGCCATACATGAGGCAGAATTTGAATCTGAGGATGAGACAACATCCAGCTCAACAGGGAGAGTTATCGTTAATTCCACTGCACAATCGAAAGAAGCAAAAAGTGATGTGAAAGACCAAGAGAGATTAAAATCCGAGATCGAAGTTGTCGGTGCCTCGTTCGATTATCAATCGACCCAAAATGACATGGATACAATGGCCAAGGCATACGTACTAGGCCTATATGATGATGATATACAAACAGAAGGACAAGTTATTGAGCAACTTGAGGATTTCGAAGCAGTGAACAAAATCATTGAAGCTAATGAAGCGAAGAGTAAAGAATTCGGTGAAAACTTCAAAGGTACAAACATGTACTCGAACAATGGCTTGGCGGATATCCCAAAAGACATTGATGAAGATGATCCGGAACAAGTAGGTGATGATGATGAAGATGATGAGGATCAGCCTGTATTATCTTCTACTATCGTCGAGCATTTCACGCCTTCACAGTCCAAAGATGACAAAGAGGAAGAAGTTGATGAAGAAGTAGACTCTATTTCAATACCGATAACAGATAATGATCTGGATATCCAGTTGAACCCAGATGTAATGAATCAGAATATAGCTTTAGATTACTCGAGATTACGGAAGAAGATGATCAACCAGTATAATGGTGGATATCGTAAAAGTGAAAAGGAGCTAGAGTTGGAACCTATAGATGAGTTCGGTAATGACGTCAAAGTCAGTAGATTTAAAGCCGCTAAGTTAGCTTTGAGAAATCCTAAAGAACTGGTATAAGGAGATTACTTTGATGATAATGTTTAACCAAGAGGAGAGATTTGTATTTTTTGATCCAAAAATAATATAAAATAAATAGAATGTTACATAGTCATGACGATAAAAATGGTAGTTATAGAAGTGAACAGAAAATTGTAAAAGAACAAACCTTTGAAAATCAGCTATTAAGACAATAGCCGTAATATATAACAAGTAAGCGCAGCGCGTAGGTATTTTTTTTTGTTTTTAAAAGTCCATCAGTTTATCACTTTCAATTTTTGAGTTTCTTGATATCCACTCAACATGAATGGCTCAATGCCAACTTGTTGCAAATACTGTAAGGATGTTGATCTTTGTGACTCTTCTTTATCATCATTACGAGGGCTCAAAATGCCAATATCGCCATACTGTTTCTTTACTTTTGAATATGTTGGGGTTCTTGTAAAAACAGAAGTATCTTTTGGAATTTCAACTTTCTTAGACTGTGGCTTGATTTGTGGTTCTTTCGCCATAGAGGCAGACGCTGGCAAGAATTGATGTTTTGGAACCTGTGGTGGAGTTCCATCGTCTACTATGATTGCCTGTTGAGCAGAAGAGTCATAGTTTCTTAGCTCAGTTTGTTTTATAGTAGCCATAGGAGGCGAAGGGAGCGGCTTACTAACGTAAGTTTTAGTTTGCAAAAAGACATTTTGTCTAGGTGAATAGTGGTCAGAATTAAGGTTGGATGTAGAATCTGTGTAATGGGAATCGTCTGTGCTTTCCTTGGAAGATTGAAAGGAAAATATAGATGGTGAATCATGAGTATCACGTGTCATGTAGGAAGATCTTGAGTCACGGTTGTTGCCAAAATGGTGTTTTGGAGTCTGCAGTACATTGCTGGATATAATCGGCATATGTTGTTGTTGTTGTTCAGGTTTAATGAACGCAGAAGAATCAAAAGAAGACTTGTGGATACAAGAAGTCTCTGTTATTTTTTGTTCTTCATCTCCAAGCATTGAAAAATGAAAATCATCTGAATTACTTGGAGTATGTGCATAACTGTTAATGAAGGACTCCAATGTATCGAAAGATAACAGAGAAATTCTTTCAAATTCGGTATTTGAAGAACTATACTCTGAACTTCCTATTGAGTGCTCATCATGAGTTCCCACTGATTTGGAAGGGTTCTTGCTCATCTTAAAAACCTCGGCTTTTATTTCAGCTTCAACGGTGTTTGAATCAACAGCTTCCTCATCCCCATTAGCTTTCTCGGAAACTTCAAATTGTCTTAAACTTGAAAGCCTGTTTTGAATCTTTTTCATGAATTTTGGGGTTTGTGGGGCATCAAACAGTCTTCCTTTACCTAAAGAGGTTGGTCTTAGTTTAGGTAAATCAAAAGGCTTTTTGAGTCCTTTTTTGTTCTGTGGACCTTCTTCCGCTGTAATAGAAGTGTCAGCTGATTCTACTGGAGCGATTCTGGTCTCCATTACTCTATTTTCAAAAGAGGTGGAAAATCTTCTTGGTTGTCTTGGATTCATATTCTCAGCAAGGCTTGGAAACTTTGGTGGTTGATAGTCGGCAAAACAACTGACGACTCTTGGTTTGGCATTTATATTATCTCTCACCTTGATCATATTTATGTTCAGCTCTGGGTGTTGGATAGGTGGTGGTATGGAGCTAACTGTAAAAGAGCTGAGATCCAGTGGATCATTAAAATCTCTTTCATAACTAAGCTGTTGGCCTTTAAACTTTCTCATTGCTTAGTCTTTTCTTGCTTGTCTAAATCGTCAGGTGAAACTAAAATAACGCTGAAATTTGGTATGTAGAGAAGAAAGAGATATATAAGTAAGGGAAGAAAATCAGATCTGAGCCAAAGTAACTTCTTTAATTAGAAGCATTAGCAGAAAAGACCCTAAATGATCTGCTAGATCACCCCAAAACTTGCATGATGAGCCATAAACTATTCAAATTGTGAATTGGCTGGTTCTTGATCTTTACCAAAAGAGGTAAAAACTAAGATAAAAAATATTTGCCATATAAAAATCCAAAGAGGCTAACCTCAAAAATTACCGGATTGGGAATTCTATGTGATTAAGTCAAAAAAGTAAAAAACTCGGCTGTGCTTGTATTTTTTTCGAATTTTTTTTTTCCAGACAAAAAATTTTTATAGTAGAACGGTAAGGTACAATGAAATTTTGAATAACGTCTGTGGAGTGCGTGATTGTTCGATCTGATTAGATTTGTGATAAGCAAACACTAAGAGGAAATGTCTAACGAAGAGATAACGCAGACGGAACAAAAGGAAGTCAAACCTCCTTTAGATTCCAGAATAGGGAAAGATACTCCATTTACATTTGGTCAAAGATATTTGAAAGAAGAAGAAGAGGTTTTCTCACATAATGCATGGTAAGTGTGAATATTAGCACTATCTTGTTTTGTAAATAATTACTAACTAGTTTATTTTTGTATAGGGATCATGTCGAGTGGGGTGAAGAGCAAAAAATAGAGGCTGAAATGAAGATCAAGAAACAGTATGAAGAGCCAGTGAGAGACTTTGATAAGAAACTATTCAACTCCAAGCCAGAATACTACTGGGATATTTTCTACAAGAACAACAAAGAGAATTTCTTCAAGAATAGAAAATGGTTACAGATAGAGTTCCCATCATTATACGAAGCAACAAAAGAGAATGCTCCACCAACAACCATACTTGAAATCGGTTGTGGAGCGGGAAATACAATGTTCCCAATTTTATCACAGAACAAAAATGAAGGCTTAAGAATTGTCGGAGCAGATTACTCCAAGAATGCTGTTGATTTAGTGAAAAATAATGAAGAGTTTAATCCAAAATATGCACATGCATGTGTTTGGGATTTAGCAAATCCAAACTTAGAATTACCTGAAACCATTGAGCCTCATTCTGTTGATATTGCCATTATGGTGTTTGTATTCAGTGCCTTGAGTCCTGACCAATGGGATAATGCTCTCAATAACTTAGCAAAATTGATGAAACCTGGCGGGCATATACTGTTTAGAGATTATGGAAGGTATGATTTGGCGCAAGTTAGATTCAAGAAGAATAGATTATTAGACGATAACTTCTACGTTCGAGGAGATGGTACCAGAGTGTACTTTTTCACAGAAGACGAATTAAGACAAATATTCACTAAGAAATTTGCAGAACGTAAGATTGGAACAGATAGAAGATTACTTGTTAATAGAAAGAAACAGCTGAAAATGTATAGAATATGGTTACAAGCAGTTTTTGATGTGCCTAAATAAGCTTAGCATATATTCCTTATTTATTTTTAGATACACATAAAATTAGACCTCGTAATAGATAGTTTTTCATTCAGATGGAATCATGATAATCGATATATGTAGAACTCCATCCATATGCTTCATTAAGGTATAAAGGTCAAGTACAGGTATGTCAATGGGTAGTATGATACCATGACACAAAGGATTTGACACGGTATACATTAGGGAGGAAGAAAATAGATCAGGCAACGTTTCTTGTAAGACCTCACCTAGTTTCATCCTTCTTTTATTGCTTTTGAGCGGTTTCACAACAGGTTGAATGATCTTGTTTGATATTGGCAGATATATCTTCATCGGTATACTTTTAAGCAAACTCAGATGCGAGGGTATTATCTTTCTAAAGATTGACTCATAAGTATAAGAGTCATTGTTCAATACTGACTTCCATAAGTCAGATGACATATCTTTGGACAATGACATTATTGGTTTGGTGTTACCATTCAAGATATAACATGATTCCTTTATCTGATTGATCCAGTAACTTTCTAAAAATGATAATCTAGATGCTCTATCAAGCATATCTGTAGGCTTGACAACTTTATTACCTGTTAATTCCACTATAGGGATTATGTATTCCAAAGGATAGTTCCCATGCTTTAAAATCAAATTCCATGTCTCATTTTCGGTTTTCTTATCTACTTTCCTTATCTCGTGAGGGTTCAAACCTGTGTGTATATCATATAACAAGCCAATTGGCCAATTCCACTTCAAAGGCACTTCTTCAAACTCAAACCACCAATCATTGAGTTTTAGTAAAGACTTTTCTTTGATTTGAGATTCAAAGAATGATAAGAGTGTGTCTAATTCCGTATGCAAGTATGTGTTCCTATGAAATACTGAATTGAGTTCTGGAGAAGCTTCGTTTGCATTCTCACATAAATCTTGATCTAAAGAGACTTTAACATTTATTGACCCTTGCCATATACTATCTATAATCTCAGATGAGCTCATTGTTGATTTTATTTGTCTGAGAGTTGACAAAGAGACCCTTTAATAACAAACTACTAGAACGTGATATATTATTCATGCTTGTCTTTCTTATCTGTCTGGGGGAGTTGAGCTTAGGAGAGACAACCGTCGCTATTTTTGCGTCGCAAAAATATCTGGGGACTATTTATATACATTTGTGAATTCGAGCTTTTGAGTTCACTAACAATCCTTAGCGCTTGACTGACAGTAGGGAATAGTTTGAATAATATAGGTATAAGTAATTAAGTTAGCGTGTTATATAGTGTCTATATAAACTAATTATTTTGAGAATTTATTATTTGCTTCTCATCATTCCCATTGTTTGAGACTGTACGTCCCTCTTCTTCATTATTTCCACTTTTCGGTACACCACCTACAATTCCAATATTAACAAATTGCGCAATGATCAAAGATGTGCCAGCACATGCTATCGCAAAATAGTAAGAGTATTTGAAACTATGGAACAACAATTTTGGATGTTCGTATTGTTCAGTTGTACCATAGTACTCATTCTTGGAGCCAATAATGATTGAGGATATGCAAAGACCTACACTTGACGATAGTTGAATAACAGTATTGAAAGTACCCGCTGCTCTACTTTGTAAAGTTTTCTCCACGGATGATAAAGCACATCTGTTTGCCACATTATATAAGAAATCTGCGCCGATGACTGTAAATATAAAAGCCCAAAATGGACCCAAAAAATAGTTTCTTTCGATTGTCAATGTTGCCCATATAATAGAAGACACCAAAAACCCTGTACAACCAATAGTCAATAAAATACGACCAGATATCTTGTGCATTGTAAAACCAGCAACAATATTAACACTAATACCTGTGATAGGTTGAGGTAAGAAACAACATGCAAGAATAATTGATGAGTAACCCTTGATTTCCGAGAAATAAATAACTGCGTTATAGTTCAAGATACCAAAGAATTCAGTCCAAGATAATGCGATTATTATCATACATAGTGAAAAATTTCTGGATTTCCATAATTGCATTGGCATTAGAGGATTCTTGGCAACGTATAACTCGTATAATACAAAGCAGCCAACTAAGAGGACACCAACTACCAATAAAGCTATAATATAAGGTGTTCTCCAGCCATCTTCAGTAGCGTCAACTTGAGCCAAGGGGAAACAAACAAGAACGAACCCTGACATTGATAACAAAGCACCAAAATAATCTTGATTTCTCAAGATTTTTCTAGCTCTTCCCCAATCAATAACCATATCCTTTGGTATTGCGAAAAATGCTATTACAAAGAATAAACCATACACTATGGCTAAGAAATAATGAACTGCTCTCCAATTCAATACCTGAGCACAAACACCACCAATGAAGAAACCTGAAGCACCACCCACGGGAGCACCAGCTGCAAATAAACTCATTACCATGTTCTTTCTCTTGCTATTCTTGTACGTTGAACCAATATAACCAGCACTTGCAGGGACACCACATGCGATGAAAGCACCTTGTAAAGCTCTCCAGATACATAAAGCAACAAAATTATGCATAAATCCACCAATCAAAGCGCAAACTGCATATGATGAAAAACTAATCAAGATGGCATTTCTTCTACCGAGAGCATCGGCTAAACCTCCCATAATCAACAATGACGAACCATTACCTAACATGACTGAACTTGCCAACCATGTCAATGTACCACCAGTGACATTGAAATGGTTACCGGTGACTTTTAAACTCGCTTGATATGCAGAAGATGCCATAGAAGAACTTGCGGGACCAAATATAAATAGTGTGATACAAATAATTTCCTGTAAATTTGAAGTAAAACAAGGAGGTCTCTGTTCTGGGTCGTGATAGTCAGACTGATCTGTGGCAAGTCTATGTATTCTTCCAGTTGATGATTGTCTTGATAGATTATTTGTTATATGTTGATGATTACTATCACTCTTGTCAAGCTTCTCGTCATTATGCAATGTATCGGTGTTAACATTTGTAGTGGACCTTGGGAAGCTATGCAGAGATTCTATCTCAATATTATGACTTGATATGTCTGAGGGCAGACTATGTACTGATTCGGGCATGTGTGCGATGAATATGAGTGGCGTATTTCAGTTTAATGTATGGTGTCTGCTTTGATGTGATATGCTATTGTTGAGGATAACAGGATTGGAGACTTAGTATAGTAAACTCTATAATTCAGTTAGATCTTAGTGAGTTTTGAGCTTAAGACAAGTATGGTACCACACCCTAACAACTATATGGTCTATGTGAACACTTCAAAATTTCACAAACAGACTATAAACTATCCTGTACTGTTCAACAGCACTTGAAAAGTCTCCATGTATAACCAAGTGGAGAAATTTCACTCAAATGATTCTCGGCCATAGATTAGGAAAATTACCCCTTTTGACTCATTTTTACTGAGATTTCGGTCTTTTGATACTTCGTATTTACTACATGTACCAGTTAACGTACTTTTTACGGTGTGTATGAGGTTCGGATTGATGTAATAAGAAGGTGAACGACTAACTAGATCACTCATTAGTCCAGTAGCATATCAAACTAAATGACTCAGATAGCATACTAAAGAAAGAGTAATTTGATGTACGGGTTTAGACGGATTAATTGAGCAGAACAACCATTCAGACCCCTGTTCATGTAATCGTATATAATTCACAAAGCAAGCTGAATAGTCATAGTATACTTCCTTTAGTATAAGTACTAAGCAAGTTGATTTAATGTTATAGCATGTCATTACTCTATTGTTTCCATCATTCTCTCTGAAATTCTATTTAGTAATCATAGCAATCTAGACAATCACTTAATTTGTCAGAATCAGGAAATTTTATAAAGCAGATTTGAGCCGATAAAATCTTTTTTTTTTGGAATTTTTCATGCAATATATATATAGGGGGTAGGGTGAGTTTGACAGTTTGACAGTTTGACGTATTTTGGTTTCCTCATATGAGACTCTTCAATCAGCAAGTAACTAACAATGTCTATTCAAACTAGTCATTTAGGCAAAATCACATACATACCATTAGAAGAGATATCAAGACCAATTCCACCTGTCTTGGACCATGAAAAGATCGATACTATGGTGTCAACTCTAAATGGAGTTCCGATGGAATCATCAACGTGTAAATTACAAGATATTAAGTCAGGAGAACTGCCACCAATTGATGTCCTATGCGTGAAAGAGAATGATAAACTTCGATACTTTGCATTTGGTGGTTGTCATAGATTTCAAGCTTATGAGAAAAGTGGTAAACAAATGGTGAAATGTAAGATTTTACCATGTACTAAAAAACAATTAAAACTATACCTAGGTGCTTCTGTTGATAAGTTTTTTGATAATGAATAATGATGATGATTAACGGGTTACGACGTACTTTATTATACACACACACACACATTAATGAATGATATTTACATGAATTTATATACTTAATGGAATTATAAACTATCTTATTTACTTCATAGTTCTTATGAGTTGATTCATCTTCTCTTTTGTTCTTTTTGTTCTCTTTGTGCCCTCTCTGAATCCCCTCTCTTTCTTAGTTTTCTGTTGGATATAACGTACAGCATTTCCTGTTAAATTTTTTCCCCGTCTATCCCTATTCTTGGGTCCCCTTTTCTCTTTTTGCACTTTTATATTTTCATGATCTACTATAACGGGCTCTAATCGTGCATCGGCAAGATTTAAATTAGCAGTTCTGAAGATATCTAGTAAAATTTCAAGTATACCTGTTCTATGAGGCAACATATCAGCTTGTGATTTTGCTTTATCTGTAGTAACTGAATTTGTGAAAAAATACTGTTGACCGAGTTTCAAATCTTTCAAAAATGTGTCTTCAATCATATGTAGTACATGTAAAAGACGTTCATTTGTAGGGATTTTATCGATCTTTGTAAAGACTATATCAAATGGAGTACCTATTGTTATCAAATTATTGATCATCATGGCATCATATGGTGTTGGACCAACTTTAGCATCGATTAATAAATAACATTTTCTTAAAGCTCTACGATTTTTAATATAATTCAACGTTAATTCACCTTGCCATAATTTACCCTTCTCACCATAACCTGGAGAATCAACAACTCTTAGTCTTCCACCAAAATTATAAAAATTTAAACATGGGGTATAACCAGCATATTGACGAACTCTTGCATATTGTATTGGATTTGATATTTTTTTTCGAGTTAGTAAAGAGTTTAAGAAAGAAGATTTGCCAACATTACATCTACCAAGAAGTAAAAATTCTGGTAAGTTATTATCGATGTGTTCTTTCTCTTTCTTCAATTTTTGTCTTTCTAAAAATTTCGCCCATCCTTCTTTTTTAGGTTGCTTTTCTGTTTCTACATTCTTCAGGTCATCCTCTAGATCCTCTAGATCCTCATTATCTGGTATATTTTTTTCCTCGAATCTTTCACCTTCACCTGGGATTTGAAAATAATTATAAACAGTCCAATCTAAATTAACTTTTGCGCGTTGAACATAGTAGCCAACATGTGCTTCTTCTTTTGAGCTTATTTTAAAAGGAGCACCTCTTCTTAAAGAAACATATTTCGTCAATTTTTCACCTGTAAATCTTAAACTTTCAGGTATTTTAACTACAGTAGTCCCTATATATCCATTCATTCTTGGTTCGTAAAGATCTTTATAAGCGTATGTTGCAACAAACTCTTCAATAGAAAGATCAGCTTTTTTTTTCAGTGTGCCTGGAGTAGGAGGTGTCTTTTTTGTAGGAGCTCGATGAGGTGTCTCATCTGTCTTTGTAAGTGATTTTGGTTGGTTGTTCCAATCAATAGAAGTGAGACCAGGGGTATCTATAACAAAATCATCAGTCTTAGTGTCATTAGCATCAGTACTCGTATTACCACCGGTATCTTCAGTTGATGGATCCTTGGACAATGAATCGCCCACGATAGCCGTTACACGATCTGTTAGGCTTCTACTTTGTCGTATAGGAGAAAAAGTTGAGAACCTTCGCAGACTCATCGCGCGTAATTCCAACATGATAGTGTACTACTGGACAGTAATACTAGCTTAAAGATGTATCAAGACTACTTCTTCATCAGATGAATCTCTTATACAACTTGAAAATTTATTTTTCCAGGTGATTGCTGA
Source organism: Wenyingozyma methanosorbosa (assembly GCA_030570755.1). Lineage (NCBI taxonomy): Eukaryota > Fungi > Ascomycota > Pichiomycetes > Pichiales > Pichiaceae > Wenyingozyma > Wenyingozyma methanosorbosa. The sequence goes on along the minus strand of JAJLWP010000044.1, from coordinate 32,576 downwards.
AAGGGGAACTCACCTGCGTCGATAATTTACTAAGGTCGATTCCAAATTTAAAAACGTCGATTTGAGTCATTCCATATCTAAAAATATTACATAATCAAATGACACACCTTAAACAAATTTAATCACCCCCACAGAAAGAGAGAGAAACGAAAGAGAAGAGAAACAAAAAGCGAAATGGAATTGTCATCCAATCAGAGTGTAGATTGCACAGCCATTGGGTGGATTGTTACAGTTAGGCTATTACTATATACATGGATTACTGTTGATTGACATTACTTTGTGTGTTATTACAATGTAGATAAGACTGTAAATAGGTACTCATCCCACTCACATCAATTGGCTGTTTAGAATACAGATCCACACTGTTAATGCCACTCACTCACTTCTAATGAGAAAATCGGGACCGTACTCAATCTGAAAAAGTATCTCTGGCTAATGAGATAGTTGCTGTATCTAATCTCTGTAACTTATTTTTAAACTCGGTGTCGGTTATATACTAGTAAAGCTAGGTAGTTGTTATCCCTGGTACACCGACAATACCAACCACAGCACAGCACAACAGTGTTTAAAAAGCGAAAACTAGTCAAGTGAAAGTAGAGTTGAGTACTTAACTCAATCAGTAGTGTACTCAGCAAATAAATGATCACTTCATTATTTCCTCCTCTCTTTCCGGCTCGCTTTCCCATGATTCACCGTCAATTTTACATATATTTTGATACTCAAATTATTCACTCTCTCACTCACTTCAACCTTCTTCCTCCTCTTCTTCTTCTTCTTTGTATCAATTCCATATTCAATCAATTCAATTGTATATATTAACCTCGTGAATTAACTCGTACATATAAAACACAATGTTAAACAGATCATCTATTAGATACTTCTCTTCAACTGCTTCTAATGCTTATAAAGTTACCGTCTTAGGTGCTGCTGGTGGTATTGGTCAACCATTATCATTATTGATGAAATTAAACCATAAAGTTACCGAATTAAACTTATATGATTTAAGATTAGGTGCTGGTGTTGCTACTGATATCTCTCATATCCCAACTAACTCTGTTGTTAAAGGTTATGGTCCAGAAGACGATGGTTTATCAAAAGCTTTGAAAGACGCTGATGTTGTCTTAATCCCAGCAGGTGTTCCAAGAAAACCAGGTATGACAAGAGATGATTTATTTAACACAAACGCTTCAATTGTTAGAGATTTAGCTAAAGGTTGTGCTGATAACTGTCCAAATGCTGCTATTTGTGTTATTTCTAACCCAGTTAACTCAACTGTTCCAATTGTTGCAGAAGTCTTAAAATCAAAAGGTGTTTACAACCCAAAGAAATTATTCGGTGTTACCACTTTAGATGTGTTAAGAGCTTCAAGATTCTTAAGTGAAATCGTTGGTACTAACCCAGTTAATGAACACGTTACCGTTGTTGGTGGTCACTCTGGTATTACCATTGTTCCATTAATCTCTCAAACTAACCACAAAAACTTACCAAAAGAACAATACGATGCTTTAGTTCACAGAATTCAATTTGGTGGTGATGAAGTTGTTCAAGCTAAGAATGGTGCTGGTTCTGCTACTTTATCCATGGCTCAAGCTGGTGCAAGATTCGCTTCTGCTGTCTTAAACGGTTTAGCCGGTGAAGCTGATGTTGTTGAACCAACTTTTGTTGATTCTCCATTATTCAAAGATGAAGGTGTTGATTTCTTCTCTTCCAAGGTTACTTTAGGTACTGAAGGTGTTAAGACTATTCACGCTTTAGGTCAATTATCAGGTGCTGAAGAAGAAATGATCGCTACTGCTAAAGAAACTTTAGTCAAGAACATCCAAAAGGGTTATGATTTCGTTAAACAAAACCCATAAATTTGACTGATATAAGATTCCGTTTGATTCTAGTTGTAAAGCTTAGAATATATTTATATCTAGTTATATATCTATATATAGTACCAAATCCCTAACAAATTCAATTTCATAAAAAAGAGGTCAAAGAACTGGTAATCACTCCAATGTAAACTATCCACAGCATGACTATACACGTTCTATACCAATTCCATCTCATTATATCATATCCCCGGTACTTCCAAAGCACTGAATAACCCCAGTAAACTCGTACCACTACCACCCTTCCCCCACACCATACATAGATTGGGGGGTAGTAGCCAAAAGAGGTAATTACCCCTTTAGGCAATATAAATACAAATTTTGTTCTGGTGCAGGGGTTATCTTCCTCTACTGATACGATTATATGCATATCTACAAAAATTAGCGTATGTTTTATCCGCACACCCCTTTAGTATATCTAAAGAGATCATATCACCGGATATACAACTTGTGGTTTGACTTTTTGGATTTCATTATAGTCTTTGGTTTTGCCAATTTGTTAGCTTCTTTCACTCATAGTTTGAAAGGCAAAGAGTTGAAGTATCACTGAATATCAGACTTGAAATTGATAGCAAAAGTTTCAATTTCACTTCACGCTAACTGAAATTCCTTGTTGGAAAGACAAGACAATTTTTTTCAAAACTTTTATTTTCAGTTCTGTTACTGCATTTTTGTTCCAATTTTTTCACACTTGTTGCACTGCTTGTACATATATAGTGGGATATAACAGTATCTTGCATCTTTTGTTTTCCATTTCTTTCGTTTTTCAGCTCGTTGATACCTCCCCTTGCAGTCCTGCCAAGGTGATTTCACGTCACCACCACTAGAAATATAGAATGATTGAACCTTCCATACGGTTGAGAAATGCTATAATAGAAGGCAATTACATGATTGTAACAAGGTTGTTGAAGAGGTTTCCTGATCTGATAGACAATATAGATCCTTCAAATGGTTGGTCAAACTTACATTACGCTGCCTATCACAATAGATATGAAATTGCACAGTTTTTACTAGATGAAATTTTCAAGAATTTGAATACAAACCATGATACCTCTTACAAACAGATTACATTAGAAGATGAGATTAAAGTGACGTTTAATAAGGATACTGTGATTCATACCGCTGTGAGTGAAAACTCTGAAAAGACTCTAGAATTGCTACTAAACTACTTCAACGTGTGTATCGATCAAAGAAACAAAAAAGGTTATACTGCAACTCACATATGTTGCTTACATGGATTTACAGGTTGTTTGAGATTCTTACTGAATTCAGGCGCCTATCCAAATATTCAAGATGATGAAGGTAATACCCCGTTACATTTGGCGATGAACTATGGATATATAGACTGTATTGAATTGCTCATTCAAGCAGAGGCAGATGATCAAATACTTAACAATGATGGCTGGACACCTGTTGATTTAAGTTGTACTTATGAAGTTCAAACAAAGTATCAGAAGATGAAAGCAGCTTTCAAAGAGTATCAGGCAAGTAATCATAGCACCAACAGCCAATCAACGAATTTGAGTTCAAGTCTAAGATACACAACACCTGTTATTGGCTCTTCGTCAAATGGGTTATTCAACCAACAATCTCCTGTGTCTATAGTCTCTCCAGCAGCTTTGATATCTAAAAACTACTACAATCAATCATTACCTCCAATGAACTCGATAAATAATATCAGCTCAAGAAGATACTCAATGTCATCTCAAGGAAGCAATTCGTCTATCATACAGGAAAATTCAATTTTGAACAGAAATAACAATAACGCTATCACGACAAACCAACTTCAGCATTCCTCGAATTCGTCATTATCCTCATCCAGCTCGAACAACAACAATAACACATCTCATTCAGGATCCATGCTATCTTTCACTAAAAAGCAAAACAAAGATGATTCCCCAACGCATAGAAACTCTTTTGGAAATAGTAATAGCATACCGAAGATACCGTCATACCCTATACATGCAAGTAGCAACAATCCTACACAGTATGCACCTCAAGAATCACCTTCAAACTCAGTGAGTGCTTCTTCTAGAAGACATGCAGCTTCGGTGTCGAATAATACAGCTACTGCATTTCCTAATACTACAGGTACCACTACCACTACCACTACCGTGCCTATGAATAATGGTTCAACGACTTCTCCAAATTCCAAGAGATCTTCAATGAGTAAGAGAACTTTCAGATCGAATAGTAGTCCATCAGAAAGCAACACCCCTGTCAAGAAATCATCATCTGCTGTCACATCCAATAGTACCAATTTCACGTCGAGAGCACATTCACTTTCAAACGCATCTTCTTCAACAAGTATACATAGTAACTTAAGCAATGATTCACCAATAAGCACATCTACCAATTTGGGCGTTAACAGCATAAATAGTAGCAATAATGGTGCAACAACCGGTATTTCAAATATACTCTTCAAGTCAAAGAAATCTTCTAATTCAATAACACCATCAAATTCAAGAAAACCTTCTTTCAATTCCACACCTACTCCAACATTATCGTCATCTTTCAGAAGTGGGAACAGTGGTGTGCCGACAACACCTATTGAGATATATCAATATCAAAACAACAATGATTCAGAAACGTCAGTTGGGTCATTCAAATCAGATTCAACTAACGTGTACAATCGTAGCACGACTTCATCTTCATTTAAGCAAAATGATTTCTTGAGTAAAGGAGGATACGGAAATACAAGTAATGGAACTATAAGTAATGATTTCGGTACTTCAAGTGAAATCATACAAAGTTCTGCGTCTTCAAAACTTGATATGTTCAAATCGAAAAACGCAAATAGATTACAGAAATTAAACACTCTATACAATCATCAACAGGCAATATCCAGTACAGACAGTCTTGTTGAGAGTCCGGTTGGTAATAATGGTGATTATGTCTACTTGAATAGTGAGCTGGGTAAGGTTCCATCATTAGCTCATCCTCAACAAGCTTTGTCTTCATCATTGTTGAACAACCAAGAGAATGAAACTATCATTGATACCAAGAAATCAGATGATACTTACAACAGCAACAGCTCCGGCAACAGCTTCTCTAGAACGACTTCAAAAGTTTTAAGTATTCCAATCGCAAGTCTAAGATCACATCATAAAAAACACTAATCGTTACGTTACGTTTAGGTGCATAAATCTTCTATTTATTACATGAGATAATCTATTATCTCGCCCTATTTATTTATCTTATTTATTGATCAAAATTTATTTATTTATTTATGTATTTATTATCAAACCATATTATCATTTCTTTGCTGTAGACTTCTTAAGCCAGTCCTTAAATGCTTCTCCTATATTGGAGTATTTGTCGAAATTATGAATAACGTTGATGAAATTATCAACTAATTCTTCATTACTATCATCATAATCGTCGTCGTCGATGTTGCTCGTGTCAGTGTCTTGTTGCTTGTGTTTGACTCCAATGTTGGAATTCTCATCCAGTACGTTCTTCTCCTCTTTGTCAAAGTTGGTGTTTAGTGAGTTTGCTATGGTTAGGTCGAAACCTCCAGTTGCCAATTTACTGCCAATATCGTCCTCGGTTCTTGAAGTTGGGTCATTAGCGTTACTTGTCTTATTATCATTGTTATTCTCATTGGTATTGTCATCACTACCAGGTTTTATTATCTTTAGCTGCATGGTATTGTAACTACTACAATGATCACATTTCAGACCTAAGATATGATAATTAACAGATGATTTACCACCACAATCAACACATTTGATATTCACTTTCCATTCACTCATAGGATATGGCATTGGTTGTTCTATAATCTCTGAGTCCAGGACTCTGAATTGTGCCTCCATATTTATCACAGTCCGTGAGCATATTGGACACTTGTATGAGTGTTTCGTGAACTCATTATAACAACTTTGATGAATTGGATGACCACATATCATGAATACGACTCTCTTCATAGAGTTGAACATGTATTCGTCACATATTGGACAGTTTGCATGGGTTGAGTTCTCGATACATTTGTGGTGATTCAATAGATCAATTGAGATACATGCGTTACAATTGTTACAGTGGAAAAAGTCTTGGTTTAAACCTAAACCTAATCTGCAAATTCCACAATCATCACAGTGATATATCGATTTTGTTGGATCATTGTCATAAAGTTTACATTTATCACAGTAATACTCTGCTAAAACCTCGTCGCAATCGCAGCAACACTGTTGTGGGATCTGTGGAGTATTGCAAAACATACAGAGAACGTATCTTGTCTTTTCCCTTATTAGTGTATGACTCTTAACCTCTTGATCATGACAAAATCTGCATGTGTACCATTTATGACAAGTTGAGCATTCAACTTTACAATTCCTTTGATAGTGTTGACATCCTAATATGTTTTCTTCTAAATTATGGTAGGTAGGTTCCTTATCTTTTTCCGTTATAATGACTTGTCCCACTATTTCTTCATCTTCTTCATCCTCGTCCATCTCTTCATTTTCCTGTTTGCTTTTCTCAAGCTCTCTCTTCTTTGTTACCAAATAACTATGTGACATTAACTTTTGTACAAGAAATCTATGTTCAGTTGTTGTTAAATTAGGTAGTGACAAAATCTCCTTTATTCTTCTCCTGAGAAACATTTCATCATTGAATTGTTCAGAAGTTAGATGTGTTAATTTATCGTATTCTACCAGAATTTCGTTTAATCTCTCAGTTTCTGATTCGTTTTCGTTAAATAATGCAGGTGGTACATTGGTTTCCTCCAGTGGAAGGATACCTATTGGCTCAGTGTTCTTATTCACGGCATCTTCATCATAGTCGTCTACTGGATAGTGCACGGCTGCATCAACTACTTCCTGGAAGCTTCCTTGTAAGTCTTGTAACGATATATTCGATATGAAATTGCTGATATCTTTCTTTGTATTATTGAAGTTAGTTCTTAGATTTTCGGTCTTTTGATATGTTTGATTCTGTAGTTCATGCAAATAGTCTAAATTGAAGTTAAACTTCTTGATTGATGATATATCTGGAATTGTGAACTTTCCCACTTGTTCCAATGAAGCGGTCAATGGGTCATCGTCTTCATCCTCATCTTCATCGTTCTTTGTACCACTAGTATCATCATTCTTCTGATTAGCCTCTTGTTTCTCAACATCATCCCTATTTGTGTTACTCATGCATAGAGATGAATGTCCAAATCCCTGTGTATCGCTCACACCTGAATTTTGTTCGAGGGATGGTTTGTTTGTATCAGATATCATCACAAACTGCACCCACTATGTATCTCCAGTTCTTTGCCTTGCCGATCTGATCCAAACGCAATGATCGTCTGATCAACTTGAACTAAGCGATAATTTTCGATATTTCTCACCAGGATATACCGCTACCTAGCTGTATTGTCTATGTGATAAGCTTAGAGTCGCTGATCTACTGTTTAACACTGTCAAACTATTCAAAGAGTGAAACCCCGATATGTCAGTCAACTCTACAATTTATCAAATTTCTTCTTCTAAGCTTAAATCCTCACAGCCAAAAAATATATAACGAATTTTTTTGGAAAAGGCGAAGTAAAGGAAATAAATGTTAATCAGCTAATAGTATAAGGCAGACAGACTTCTTCTTCTTCTATCACAGTCAATACAATTATCAAGGCAGACTATATTGTAATATATCAATTCAATGGGTTACGCAGATTACATTAAGTTCAGCGGCTTTGCTGCTGATATGAAAAGTAGAAACTTCAGGTATGTGTCAATATTTGGAAAGCTATTATTGGGGACCTGGACGCATATGAACACAATAATCATATGTATCTGGTCTTATACAAGTCACTAAACGCAATATACTAACAACATTCATATGGTTTATACAGTTTATATGGTCAATGGCTCGGAATAGTGCTTATATTCCTCTCAGTTGCGCTAGGTATCTCCAATTTGTTCCACGTTAGTGTGGTTATCGTATTTGGTATCTTAGCCATTGTACAAGGTGTGGTTCTTGCCTTTGTGGAAGTACCATTCCTTCTCAAAATTTTCAGAGTACCTGACTGGTTTATCACCTATGTGCAGAAAATTGATGAAAACTGGTACAGAGTTGCTTTCTACTTAGTTATGGCTGTTATCCAATACCTCAGTTTATTATCTCAACCAACTTCTTTATTAGCCTTGGCTATCTTATACACCATCAATGCTATCTTCTATGCCATTGCAGCTGCTACTAAGCAAGAGTTCCACAAGAGTAACGTTGTTGCCAGTATTGATGTTGGTGATTTACCGATTGATGCTCAAATTAGATCAACTTTATAACTTAACAAAAGAAAAGCTAAAACAACGATTTATGGGGCTCACCCAGCCATTACTTTTATATCTATTCACTTTTTATTGATTTACTACTTATCTTCAGTTTTTTTGATGGATCACACTTATTGTTGAAAAAATGATATTGACTATATATCTCTATGTAAATTCGAACAAGAAAAGTACAAAAAAATGGGTATTATCGAATGTAATGATAGAAAGTACATAAAACTCTAGAAATGTAAAAATAATTGGTATGCAAAATGATAATAATGTAATGTCAAATCATATCACTCTTTTGATAATATTTTATCATTAGTCAAATGATGGATTTTTCTCAAATGCTGTTTCAAGTTATCATTTCTATTGAATCTCTTACCACAACCAACTTGAGGACAGAGGAATGGTTTTTCGGAAGAATGAGATCTCATATGTCTCTTAACATGTTCTGGTCGCTGGAACATTGAATGACAAAGAGGACATTCATGAACTTTTCTCTTGTCTAAGTCTGCAGATGATTGACATCTGGATTTCGATCTAGCTGATTGACGAGGTAAATCAAGTGATGTTGGAGCATCTCTCACTGGACCGATATTCAACGAATCTACTGAAATTGGTATAGTGGTTTGCTGCGAGATCTGTTTTAATTTATCAGAGGTATCTTGATTAGGCCCATTTTCTTGCTTCTTCTTTCTTGGTTGTCTCTTAGTTTTGGCTGACTGTTCACCCTGTGAATCAGTAGTCACATTTTCAACATTACCGCTTTGTGGTGGTGTCAACATTGAATTGATATTTTTGGATGATTGTGATCTAGCAGCTGCTGTCTTTGCTTCTTTCGATTGCGCAATGGAACTTAAGTTTATCGATGATCTGGATCTTGTTAATCTAGATAATGAGTTCTTTTTTGAAGTTGTTGGGGAGTTGATAGATGACATAGTTGAAGTGATACTCATAGTTGTGTTTGATCTCACGATTCTGGAAGGTGTACTGGATTCATACGGATTAGCAGTATTTGGACCATTCACCACAGGTAATGAGTTTGCTCTAATCAACATATCAGGAGGAGTGAAACCTGTGCTAGTCATATGTTCGTTATGTGGTGGAGTTATATGATGCATGTTCTGCTGATTCATGTTTTGAAGATTGAAATTATGTGGTGGAGATATCGTTGTATTAAGTAATAATTCATCTTTTTCATTTATTGGTGAAGCAGCAAATCCAAAATGTGGGTTGTGGTTTTGATCTTGTAAGATTTCAGAGTTTTCAGGATCGACTATGAAAGAAGGAAATGGTTGTTGATGTTGTATGAATGGATGTTGTTGGTGAATGTTTTGTAAATGTTGATCTGGAGCAGGGAAAGTTTGACGAGCTTGGTTTTGTTGTTGGAACATAAACTCCTGTTGCACATGTTGTTGTAAATGGTTCGTTGTTTGATGTGGTAGTTGTGGTGGAATAACGTTACCATAGACAAAGTTTGGATTCAGGTATTCATTTGATTCATGAGGATTGTATTCGCCTTCTGGTTCATGACTTCTGTTTTCATCTTGAGTAGGTAATTTTCCACCAAACTGTCTCTTGATAGGTGTGATATGAACTTGTTCAGTATCTGATGGGTTCTCAACATGTAAATTAGCTTTACCATTCTTCATCAACATTGAAGGACTTACAAAATAGTTCATTTGAGATTTACTCTCTGTGTATGTATGGCGTCTTCTACGGCGAGTACCTCTTGTAGTCTTATTCTTAGAATCAGCGTCTTTGTTTTTGTCTTTACCTTCATCTTCTTCATTGTCATCTTCTTCTTCTACTTCGTCATCGTCATCTTCTTCGTCATCCTCTTCAGCATCGTATTCATCTCTGTACATATAGTCATTAGCACCTGGCGTTCTCAATGGTGTCGCTAACGGACTGCCTTCAGATTGATTATAGCTGTATGTCATCTTCAAATCAACATCAAGATGATTCAATGCAAGTGATTGTGATTGAGATGTGGAAATACTCTTCTGCTTCTTATGTGTATTTTTTGGCGTTAAGAATGAAGGAGGAGTATAAAAAGGATTCCCACCATTTGCAGCAGCATTTGCAGCATGATGATGATTCACAGGAGACTTCATCATGTTGGATGAATTGTTTATCATATTAGCAATACCATTTGCATCTAATGAAAGTCTACTCTTTGATCTTCTGTGATTAGAAATAGCTCCACCTGCTGCAGAACCTGTTGCGGAATTGGCACCAAATTTTCTTGGAGTCATTCTTGGAGTTGATTGTAATTTTCTGATAGGTGAGTTTATAGTCATTGCGCTTTGATTTGGAGTAGAGGTAATTGTCATATTTGCAGTAGTTGTCGAAGATCTTCTACGGACTCCATTGGTACTACTACGTAAAGGCGTTGTCAATAAAGAAGCTGACAAATTATTTGGGATTGAAAAAGATTCAGTCATGTGAGCGTCTTCATTGCTAACACTATGTGAACTATTATCGTTATTGATGCTGTTTGTAGAGATAGACGATGTAATATGATTTTGTTGTAGTACAGATGAATTTATGGAAGAAACTGTAGAAGTTGAAACTGATTGTTTTAGTGATATGTGGTTTTGTGGTACTTCATTTTCTTGTTCTTCAATCTTTGATGCAAATCTTTGATCTATGGTATCTTTCTCATTGTCTTCTTGCTTGAATTCCTTTTGAGAGTGAGTACTTTCATTGGCTTGACCCTCATTCTCATTAGTTGGAGAAGTCATTGCTCCATTCAAATCTAACAAGTCTGAGGTGTTGAAAGAGTTGTTTTCAGTTTCAGGTCGTATATCTGTATGTGTCGCATCGTAAAAATCGTAATTAATATCAAGCATCTGTATACTGTTCCCACTGGTGCTATTAGCATTGAAAGAATGTTCTTGAGGATTATTACCTGTTTGAAGTGATAGCGATTCAGCAGATTGCAACACTGGTGATGACAGCATGTTATTTGTTGCTGTATTTGAAGCAGTATGGAATTGTGAGTTGAATGCTTGTGGGGGAGATGAAGACATCATTATTTTACCTTAACGTGGTGTGATATTGGTATAGTAAGGGTGATAGCCGTATATGACTTTTGCAGTTGAGGTTTTTGGCACTTTTTATGAGTGTGTTGGTTCTAGTGGTATTGGTGGGTGCCTTTATGACTACCTTGATTGTAATGTCCTTCGTTCAATGATATCTAGTTCAACTTTCGTACACCGAAGATGATTAGTAAAGTCAAATGTACTGTCACCAATGTAGTCTCTGTGAGCAAATTTAGTAGATATGATCAACTCTATGGAAAATATATGCCACTAGTGGTACTTGTAATGAACTCCTTAGTGTCAAATGTGATATTCAAAGACAGACTATCGAACAAAACGCAAAAGATAAGATAGTTCGGTGAAAATTGTAAAATGGAACGTTTTTTTTCAAGTCTTTGAATTGAGTAAACGTGTAATGTATCTATCGTCGAACTTTTCAGTAAATATATCTAACTCGATGACTCTTATGATGATGCTAGATATAATCACGAAAAGATTTGGCAACTGATAAGTGAGCCTTGAAAGATAAGTCTGATGATTGGAAAGTCAAAACTGGCGAAGCATCCAAATTTCCTGAGAAGAGGAAAAAATTTGAGGTTTCTAATAATAATTTTTTGGGATACTCAATTTTTGGGACTCTTAAGAAAATTGATTTTCAAATTGTGCCTCCACTTTTTTCAGTCAAGTATTTAGTAATCTTATTCAAACCTTTTCTTATTGCTTTTTACACTGTAATAAACCTGAGGATCTGAATGTATATACAGAGTTTCTTTGAAGAAATTTAAACCACTATAATGTTCTTAAAATCAAACTTGAAAACGTATACTTCAGAAGCGCAAACGCAAAAAAATCTCGAGAGAAAGCACAAAAACTTCTGACCGAAAAGATCTGTTAAGATTTCGTGGTTTTTCCTCTTTTCGCTTCCTATCAGAACAAATTTCCCTTTTCGGATAATTTTCAGTTTCTCATTGGAAAATTTTACGCGTCAAATCTGAGGTTTTTCGTGTCTGGGTGTTTTTTTTCGTGTCAATTTAGTGGGGGTAGTCTGTTGATGGAGTATGTAATTTAGTTGGTATTATGGATTGTAATAGGGGACAATAGAGTCTGTAGATACTATTTGTAAAGTAGTTGGGTTACTAGTGTCATTTGTGGAGCATGTTTATTGTGAAATTATTAGAACTGAGATTCAAAAATTTCTGTAATATTTGAAATTAGTTTTTGAGACTTAGGTATTTTATCAGCATTTTAGTGTCCAAAAAAACTGTTTAACTATGCTAATTTTAAGCTTCCTACTGATAAATAGGTCAATCCAACAAAAAATACGCAACATCACTGAGCAGAGTTCAAGAATATAAGACTCAGCTCTACATCTTATCTTATCTAGAAATCACAACATTTTGACGAGCAATAAAAAAGATTAGGAAAAACACCCTTACACAGATGATAGACAAAATTTGTTATCACCGGAAAAGAAGATCCCTAACGGGCGATAAAGAAAGCTAGAAATAAAATTCGACTAAGGGGGATAATTCATCAACGTCTTAGGTATCCATATACTGTTTCACTATTTTTACATACCAATCGTACAACATTCTTATATAATAAACTTGCACGCACCATGACTACAATGTTACCAGAGAATCATAATGAGTTCAGAAGTGATACTTTTACAACTCCAACAAAGTCAATGCTAGAGTCAATCACTATGGCTAGTATCGGTGACTCAGTTTACAATGAAGATAAGGATACTTTAGCTTTAGAAGAAAAAGTTTGTCAAATGACTGGACACGAATCAGGTTTATACTGTGTTTCAGGTACTTTATCCAATCAAATTGCTGTTCGTACCCATTTGAAACAACCTCCTCATTCTGTCTTATGTGATTACAGATCTCATATTTACACCTCCGAAGCAGGTGGTTTAGCTACTTTATCACAAGCAATGGTTACTCCAGTGGTCCCATCAAATGGTAAATATGTTACTTTGCATGACTTGAAAGCTCATTTCATCAAGGATGATGGTAACATTCACTCGGCTCCAACTAAACTTGTCTCATTGGAAAATACAATTCACGGAGTTGTAATTCCTATAGAAGAAATTGCCAAAATTAGTGCATGGTGTAAAGAGCAAGACGTTCCATTACATCTTGATGGTGCTAGAATCTTCAATGCTTCTGCTGCTACTGGTGTTAGTTTGGCAGAGTATGGGAAATATTTTGATTCCATCTCACTTTGTCTCTCTAAAAGTTTAGGTGCACCAATTGGCTCAGTCTTAGTAGGCTCAAAAGCATTTACTACAAAGGCAAATCATTTTAAGAAACAAAATGGTGGCGGTATAAGACAATCTGGTATGCTAGCAAGAATGGCTATGATCGCCATTGATGAAAACTTCCCAAAATTAACAATTGCAGATGAATTTGCAAAGAAATTTGGTAAGTATTGTGAAGAAGAATTGAAATTGAAATTAGAGCTACCTGTAGACTCGAATTTTGTCTTCATTGACAAGGACGCAAACAAGATTGATCCAAATATAATAGTCAAATTTGCTGAAAAGTATCACGTTAAAGCTTTTGGCTTTAGATATGCTTTTACTTTCCAAACTAGTGAAGAAGCTTTTGAAAACTTAAAGAAAATGATGTATGAAGTGGTAGAATACTCAAAAGAACATCCATACGAAGAAATGTCAGACTCATTATCATCAGTCTACATGTCAGCAAAAGAGAAAAAATAATCAATAGAATCAGTCTCTAAATTTCAATTGCTATCTCGCTATACATAAAAGATTTTTTGTCCGTAATAAATAATAATAGAGTCTTAGAAAACTTATGAACCCGCCTTTAAACGATTTCATTCATCTTAGATCTGGCATCGGCTACTTAATGACGAAATTTTTAAATTGTGACTTTAAAATAGTACCAACGCCCAAACAATTACCACAGACGGGTGATCATTTACACACAAAAACGTGCTCATTTGCATCATATCAAGTACTGCGGTCCGTACTCTTTTGGCCAAGAAAGTAAGCAAAATTTGAAACCCAGAATTTCAAAAGTGAAACTTCGCTCGGGCTTCTACAGTGGGTAAAAAAAAAATTCTTTCGTTAGAACACTACTATAAGTTCCGCTGGTTACATCCGAGATTTCACTTTGTTATTTTTTTTTGCAAGCAACCTTTGTACGTTTGTTGCTTTTTAGAATTTGCTCAATTTAGTTTAACTAATTGAACATACGATAACTAGTACATCATAACTTCAATAATGGGTCGTAAATACAGTTTACTACTGTTTTAATTGCTATCTAAACAAATGAATTTAAAGTAACATAGTCAAGAATTTAGCAAACTGAACGGAGATTAATAGTATGTCGGCATACCGGAAGCATTAAATACCCGCATGAACGTGCATTTGGTGAGGTTGCAATTCTTAACCGTCAGACTGCGACGGCGGTCAACGGCGAGTACGAAGAAAAAAATAAAAATTTGGATCTGATTTAGGAAATGTTCCATCGCATTATTCTCGAAATGGGTTATAGAAAAACATTTTTTTCTCTATTTCGCAGCATCGTGAATACAATTATTACTAGGGAAATGGGCGGCCAGTTGAACTTTATGTAGTCTTCTTTAAATAACTTTATGTCTTACTTTTTAGAAAATTTCCACTCTTTATGTAATAGGAGAAATGCGGCTAGGACCACGTATTTGCACATCTGTATTGCATACGGTTTGTCTTTGATACATAGGGTATTTTGTGTCATGAATGCCGGGCAAGTACGCTTCTTAAGTTTCAACATAGTGTGCCAGTATTCCTCTCGACACTTCAATGTTAATTGAATCCACTAAAACTTATCTTCTACTGAAATTCAAATTAAGAAAAAGGTACGTTCAGGCATGTAGCTTTTTTTCTCGATTCCCTCTTAATAATGCAACATCCCTTTTTTTTCAAAATGCGAGAATAGAAAAAGTAACAGTGAACAATGCACCTAAATTTATTAACGAAATTCGCGTGTAACTCACTCAGCGTAATTATTTTCGCACTAAAAAAACAATGTAACCTTACTGCAAGACGTGATACAAAATTGAATCACCCTTAAATAAAAATCGATTGTTCTAATTGTTTAGTAATGTAAATAATATTTTAGTGGGGAGAACAGAATTTGACGTGTTACTAAAGGTTTTTTCATGCAGTTGTTACTGAAAAAGGGAAAAGGCGTTAGCTTTTTGTAAAAAAAAAAAGATAAAAGATTTACGAGCTTAGTGTTATCCATATCTTGAATAACTACCTTTTACGATTGAGTATAATGAATCATTACACAGGCATATATCTTAGCTTGCATCATCATCAGATCATAAGTTGACTGCCCACTTATTGTCAACCTGTGTGAACATTACGTAAAGCAAGGGGTTTACCTTGCCCACAAGACAAGTAAACGCTATAGCTTGTCAGGTTTGCACCATAAATGAAAAACACATCAGCCCCTTAAGGGACAAAACTGAAAAGCAAACAGTCGAGTATACATGAAAAACAGATCATAAATAAGTAAGGAATACGTTTCACACAATGTAGGGCTGTAAGAAGTGTGATCTTCTAGAAGTGCTATGATTATTAATACTTGTAGATAGAACGATTTTGTCGTTTGAGAACAAGGTGATGTCGTTTACGTCAAAAGCCAGTGCTACATGGACCTTAACTTTAATTGAATCTGATCAGATTTTTACGAAGAGATCATTCATAAAAAACCAAGACCATACAATACACATAAAGAGCAAATATACTCAAAGCCCATTCTTCTTACCTAATTAGGCAATCGGCTTATTGTTTCTCACAAATTCGAGAATTTTGAATGTTACAATTTACAAAGTTTAAACAAACTCCGCCATATAATTATGGAACCTTTGATATTACATAATACAACTTTTTTTTTTTTTTTAATTCTATTGTAACAATCACACGGGGAACATTCTTAAAGGTAGCTTTTTTTGAAATTGTACTGTAATTTTTTTTTTAATTCAAACTGATACTGTATTGTTGAAACAATTATCTGGGTATCTAGAAGATTATTAATTGGTAGGTGGTAGATCAATCAATTGATGGTCGGAAACTATATAAAACAACTCAATTGAAAAAAAATCCAAACATGTAATGTAATCTTATCAAAAAGACGGTAGGCCGATTGATTACATTATCATGGATTTCTCCGGAGACAATTCTGGTAAAAAAATCCCATAAAAATTTTCCTGTCTCAAAAGAGTATTTATTTTTTCTGGCGCGAGTAGTTCGGCCCGTTCTATGCATGAAATTTTATGCAAGTGATAAAAAAATGTAACTTATTTACTGCATATACAAATCTTGGAGGCTGTGATGCTACTGGTATTATCATTTTAGTTTCACTTTTTACATTATGCATTTTGACACTTTTACAAATAAATTTTTCACATTTTTTGCTTATTTGATCTTATGAAGTTGTATTTAATGAACATGAAATCCCTCCTTTTCCAATTTGTGCATATTCCAGACCATCCCTTGGAATCCGTTTTGTGATTCTATAACTTTTTCATATCTTTGAATTTTTATTCATCTCAGGTTACTAATACTAGTCATCTAGATCCGATCTGAACTAAAATAAAAAATCAATATACCCTTTACTTCGTTACACTTGAATTATTTTTTTATTTTTTGGTTTAACTACCAATTGCTTACAATTGCCAACCATTGCAAAGAATAATCACACCAATTATAATCCAATAGTATCATCGTGCTATTATGTCCTTGTTGATGCTTCCTTTCCAACCAAACAGAACTCAATCTTCAGGTAACTACACCTCGAATACTTTAGCAAGCAACTCAGATAATTTATTTACACAAAATACACATAATGACCCAAGATTGAGTGTCAGTACTAGTACTAGTACTAGTAGTACAGGTTCTACATCAACTTCCAATATACCATTCTACAATACATCAAACTACACCAATCATAGTTCACGTCAATCATCAGTTTCCTCAATTGCCAACAATGATAATAAAGTGAAGTTACCAAGCTTCAATAGGTTGTTCGCTAATACTTTCTCTGAACCTGCTGTCACCAATACTGCTGCTGTCTTATCACCACCTCCCATCCAAAGAAGTAACCAAAGATCATTCTCTGCTTCAACACAATCATATTCTTCAAGTCAAATTGCTGCAGAACCATTGTTGAGAACAAACAGTTTCTCTTCTTTCACAAATGGATCTAGCTCAACATACACTCTAGCTTCTCCAGCTACATCAACTACACCACCATTACAATTTCAACCACAATTACAACCAATACAAATACCACCACCACCACAACAACAATTACCACCACAACAACAATTACCACCACAACAGCAAGTATATTTACAACAACAATTACAACAATACTCATATGGTTCAATCTCTCAAGCACAAACTCCTTCAAACGCTTCATACTACCCTGTTCCAACTAAGATTGTGGTATCTTCTGAGCTGACATCTCCAACTTCATCTATAAGTACCATAAGCAATGGAGAGATTGACAAATCTTACAGACAATACTTAGATGAATCTAATTTACCAAAGAGATTCAAATGTGATAAGTGTGACAAATCGTATACACGTAAACACAACTTGGTGTCTCATACATTATCTGTTCATGAAAGAGAGAAGATGTTCAAGTGTGCTAAATGTGAAGTGAAATTCAGTAGAGTGTCTGATTTAGCAAGACATACTAAAGAACAACATTCAAAATTGGCTAAGCCATTCATCTGTGGAGGTATACATGAAGATGGTACTTTTTGGGGTTGTGGTAAAAGATTTTACAGAAAGGATCAATTGAAATCTCATTTGAATACAAATAAAGCTGGTACTCGTTGTAAGCTTATCAGAAGTACACATAACTACTTGAAGACAGATAACATCAATACAGATGAATTGAATTTCCATCCTGCTGCTGCTGCTGCTGCTGCTGCTTCTTCTACTTCTTCTTCTTCTTCTTCTTCTTCTTCAGCTCAAAGACAATTGCCCTCTCAGCAGTTTGTTTATCCAAACGCAAACTACCCGGAGAATATCAATTATAGTCAGTGAAAGTTCAGTGAACTTTTATGAGTTACGTCTTTTTTTTTTGCTTTACTTCATTATTCATACTTGGTTATACTTTTTTTTTCTATTACGCTATTATCTTACACTTAGTATCATATAAATTTCATAGCATATCATTGGGTGATATGCTGCTTACTTTCAATTAATTATTCCTGGAGAATCAATATACGAAACATACTATATTATCATCTCATTGTAAAAAAATGCTTTATCTTTACATAATTCAATATCCGCCATTATAATCCCCTGCGCATATGGATAAAAAATATTTTCCACTACAGAGAAAATAATTATTTCAGCCGTATTACAGGCGGTTGAGGAAGCTTAGTGTACGACTAACAAAATGATAAATGCTTGGGAGAGGAAAAAAAAAACAATCTCCGCGCGGCGTGATTAATCTCCATCAGTTGGTGTTATTGAGCGGTTAGCATAATGTTTATGTAAATCCTATAAGTGTAACCTATATATCAAGGTATGTATAAATAAATATGTATGACTCTACCAAACTCTTCCAAAAAAGAAACCCCATTGGACCATCATTTGCTCTGGAACTCCTAAATCAGCAGCCCAATGCTCAACCAATGCAGGGTCCTTCAAAAATGCTGAGGCACACAAACATAGATCACAATGCTTATTTTCAATCAATTGATTAGCAAATTTTGCATCATTGATATATCCAACTGCTGCAACGTAACAATTTTCTTTATCTTTGACTGCTTCCTTGACTTCCTTTGCCATATCATATTGCCTCATCTTTTTACCAGACTTCTTCTTACAATTACCTCCAGATGAGACATCAATCACATTGACACCTGCATCTGCCAATAATGGAGCCAATCTTACACTGTCTGCTAATCTCCATGCTAATGGATCATCATCGTTGTTATCTGATGCAGAAATACGAGTAAATAATGGAATGTTATCAGGAATCTTTGACTTGATATTTGCAATGACCTCAAACAATATTCTTGTTCTATTTTCAAATGATCCACCATACTCATCTGTTCTGAAATTTGTAATTGATGATAAAAACCCATTGAGCAAGTATCCATGAGCTGCATGAATTTCAACAAAATCAACTCCAGCAATTTCAACTGCTCTTTTAGCTGCATCTCCAAAGTTTTCAACAACTTGCTTAATTTGGTCAATTGACATCTCTTTTGCATATGAGTAAAACTCATCACCTTCCTTACCTGCGCTAGCTGCATAAACGTTGTCTAACCAACCTTCTTGCTTTTCTGAAGCAGGATAATCTTCAACTTGATAGTATAAAGGAATTGTAGACGCTTTCTTACCAGAATGACCTAATTGGATACCAATAATCTTGCCTTCAGCATGTACAAAGTCTACAATCTCTTTCAATTTCAAAGCTTGTTCGTCTTTATATAGACCCAAATCGTTTGGTGAAATTCTACCATTCTCTGCTACAGCAGTACTTTCAATCATTATCAAACCAGCACCTCTCATTGCAAAATACGTGTAATGTGAAAAATGGAAAGGTGTAGAAAACCCGTTCTTACCAGAGTACATACACATTGGAGAAACACCTATTCTGTTGACTATCTCCATATTTTTAATTTTCAATGGCTTGAATAAGACTGGTGTGGTTTCAGGGTCGTCATTCAATGAAGTACCGGGGCATCTTGGCTGTTTAGGGGTATAATATGGCACTCCTGGCGCTGGTGTGAGTTCAACCTTCGAGAAATCCATTGTTGCTTGAATCTATAGACTAATTGTTGTTGTATTGAAACGATTGTAAAGAATATCGATATACAAGAATCAGAAGATACTTCCAAAACTGAATTTCAGATATATATATATATATATATATAACGTTTTAGGATTACTAATTGACAGGTACATTGTACCCTGACAATTCCGAAACGTCGAATTTAAAAAGCAACACTTGGTCTATCGGCCTGATATTTTCAAATCGGGTAAAGAAGCGGGTAACTAAAAAATTTCTTATTTTCATAATTTTTTTTTTTTTTTAATAATTTTTTTTTTGACTCTTTTCACTTGCAATTAACTTAGATATGACTGTAGGAAGCTTCTCCCTTTGTAGCTTTTGATCCTTTCGTATCTGATATCAAAAGATTTTACAGAACAGGATTGAACTTTAACAGTCATTCTCCTGAGATCGTCAAAAAAGATCATTCCGTGAACTCAATATCTTATCATCTACACATAAAATACTTTACAATATGTCAGAACAAATTGAACAAGTCTCTGAGGTTTTCGATACCATCTTAGTTTTGGATTTCGGTTCCCAATACTCTCACTTAATCATTCGTCGTTTAAGAGAGTTCAATGTTTACGCTGAAATGTTACCATGTACTCAAAAAATTGCAGAATTACCTTTCAAACCTGTTGGTGTTATCCTTTCTGGTGGTCCATTCTCAGTCTATGAAGAAGGTGCCCCACATGTTGACCCTGCTGTATTCGACTTAAACGTTCCAATCTTAGGTATCTGTTATGGTATGCAAGAATTAGCTTGGATTAACGGTAAAGGTGTTGGTAGAGGTGACAAAAGAGAATATGGTCCATCTACTTTACATGTTATCAAGGAAATTGCATGTCCATTATTCGAAGGTGTTGATAACTCTCAAGTTTGGATGTCTCACCATGATAAATTATCCACTTTACCAAATGGTTTCCAAACTGTTGCAGTCTCTGACAACTCTCCATACGCAGGAGTTGCTCACTTAGAAAAAGAAATTTTTGGTATTCAATTCCACCCAGAAGTTACTCATACTCAACAAGGTAAAACTTTATTGAAAAACTTTGCTGTCAAGATCTGTAAGGCTAACCAAAACTGGACCATGGAAAACTTTATTGATACCGAAGTTAAGAGAATCAAGGCTTTAGTTGGTCCAACTGCTGAAGTTATTGGTGCTGTCTCTGGTGGTGTTGATTCTACTGTTGCAGCAAAATTAATGACCGAAGCTATTGGTGATAGATTCCATGCTATTTACGTTGACAATGGTGTCATGAGAAAGAACGAAACAATCACTGTCAAGAAGACGCTTGATGAAGGTTTAGGTATCAACTTAACTGTTGTTGATGCTGGCGATGAATTTTTAGGTAACTTAAAAGGTGTTACTGACCCAGAAAAGAAGAGAAAGATTATTGGTAATACTTTCATCCACGTTTTCGAAAGAGTCTCCGCTGAAATCAAACCAAAAGATGGTTCAGATATTGAATATCTTTTGCAAGGTACTTTATATCCAGATGTCATTGAATCTGTTTCCTTCAAAGGTCCATCTCAAACCATTAAGACTCACCATAACGTTGGTGGTTTAACCGAAAACATGAAATTGAAATTAATTGAACCATTAAGAGAATTATTTAAAGACGAAGTCAGACACTTAGGTAGATTATTAGGTATCCCAGATGAACTTGTTCAAAGACATCCTTTCCCAGGTCCAGGTATTGCTATCAGAGTTCTTGGTGAAGTTACTCCAGCTCAAGTTAAAATCGCTCGTGAAGCTGATTACATTTTCATTGAAGAAATCAAGAAAGCTGGTTTATACAACCAAATTTCTCAAGCTTTTGCTGCATTATTACCTGTCAAATCCGTTGGTGTTATGGGTGATCAAAGAACTTACGAACAAGTCATTGCCTTAAGAGCTATCGAAACTGTTGATTTCATGACTGCTGATTGGTTCGTATTCGAAGCTGCTTTTCTTAAAAAAGTTGCTTCAAGAATTGTTAACGAAGTTGATGGTGTCGCTAGAGTTACTTATGACATCACTTCCAAACCACCAGCAACTGTTGAATGGGAATAAACTCATTCACATAAAAAGATCAAGAGAAACTAACAACAATACACTAATAGATAATAAATAATACTGTTCATATAAACTCACTTCTCTCTCTCTTTCTCTGTTCGTCATTTGTTCCGTTTTTCTTTTTTAAATATCGCCGAAATAGAATTAGAAATATCCTTATAAAAGCTTAACTTCGTAATCTTCTATTATGCACTTCTATATATGTGAGACTATATACATTGTTATATCTTTTGAGAATCCAATTCCAATTGTCTGATGACTGTAGCCATGAGCATACCGCCATCATGACTAACACTTAGCAAAAAGTTTTCGTTTTTGCGCTCATAGAAATATTGGTCGTTCTTTATGCAAGGTCTACCATGTTCATCTTTTGTCTTATACCATTGACTGAATGAAAAGGTTGTTTGATCTATAGGTTCAAGGGACTTGTAAACTGCCTCTTTCACACACCAACTATTTGACAATAACTTAGCACATTGATCGACATTCTCTTCTTCCAGGTACTTTTTGAACTCGGGGTGCTCATATGTAGGATGAAGAATACGTAAAGATAACAAAGTAACACGTCGACTTTGAAGTCCGTTTTTCAATATAATATCCTTCACCCTGGACATCTGGTGAATGTCGCAGCCTAAACCCAGTACCCTTGACATTTTGACATTTAAACTATCTAGTGAAACCAGTTGATGGTAGAGATATCTCCTTTTTGTTAAAAATGAATGACAAAATGTTCATCACTCAATTTTTTCTTCACCCTGACCAATCTCCACCTTCTCGGATTTTAAAATATTTTTGTTCATTTTTTGGATCTGGCTGTAACATGGTTTACCTTGCATTCAACAACTTATAGCTTCTTACATAGAGGCTTGACTTGATTCATTAAGTTACTTCAGTGTCAACTTTGTCAATGTCAAGGCTCTTGACAAGAAAGAATCGAGTTATAGGGGAGTGGCAGCAGTTGTTTACACGTTTGATTGCTTGTTTTTTGATATATCTATGGATTCGACTCATAACAAACAATAATTCAAATATAGCCACATACGTTTCAACCTTTTTAGCGGTATCAAGTGTAAGTCAGACACGTATGTTTTTGAGGCTTCGTGAGAAACTCACCAAGTCTATAATCCGTGGAGTCAACGGTGATGTTGCACCATCAATTTTACCAGGTGGTATAGCGAAAGATCGCATGGAGTTACTATTAGCATTGAACGACATAAAGCAATACAGAGAAAGATCTAGAGCTAATACTGATAGAAAACGACAATTGTACAAAACTATGTCCTGGAGACAACAAGACATTGTTCAATCAGCCACCAATTATCCCAAAAAACTAAATAAAATTGATGAATGTATAGACAAGAATTTCAAGGTTCTCAAAGATATATATGACTTGGGTGTTAAACGTCATTCTGTCACTCCCATAGAGACAAAAGCTGCAATAGACAAATCATGGACTATGAAGTATAATGATCATTATCGAGTTGTGGAAAGTTTGTGTCATTTTGCAAGAGATTGGTCATCAGAATATGGTGATGTTGAAGTTAAACCATTGTTGGATTATATCACAAAGAATATAAGAAACAATATCAAGCCGGAAGACTTCGATAAAACTGTGGTAGTGGTACCTGGTTCCGGTCTTGGTAAGGTAGCGCATCATTTGGCGTTACAAAAGTTCTCTAAAGTGTTTGCAATTGAATACTCTTGGCTAATGATATTATTGAATGAGTTTATCTATTCCAAGCTAAAGCCTTCGGAAGTCAGCACCGAAAAGAAGTATGAAATCTTTCCATTTATTCACAATTACTCAAACCACATAAGAACAGCAGATCAGATGAGATCAATGGAGTTTCAACAGATTGCGGAAAAACCTGAAAATCTTTCATTGGTAAGGGGTGATTTTACAAACATCGACTTACAAAAGTTGCTGAATAAGAATGAAAAATGTGAAAATATTGTCATTGTGACATGTTTTTTCATTGATACAGCTGAAAACCTGATGGACTACATGGACTCGATCAATAGTATGGTTTCCCAATTCAAAGGGAAGAAAATATGGATCAATTGTGGACCATTGAAATATGGTACAGCTGCTAAAATTGAATTATCATATGAGGAACTCAGAGCCTTGAGAGAGGAGTTAGGCTGGACTGTATTAGATGAACTGGAAGATCCTAAACTACTGGGTTACTTAACCAATTTGGAAAGTATGTGGCAAGGATATTACGGAGTTACGATGTGGACATGCGAGTCCAAATGATGCTTCAAGTGATCAGCGATCTTATTAATTACATGTACATATTTTATATACTTGAAGAAAAAAATACAAAAAATGTTTATCTCTATTCTGTATAGTTGGAAATCATTTTGCAATGTTATTTCCTGTATTAATTTGTAACTTCTTATCATCACCACCACTGATAATACCAATTTCTGACTCCCAAGCAACTGCAAACACTTTATTTTTCTTCTTTTGTTCGCTATTATCTGCCGATTGTCTGGTAATTGTATATAATGACTTATTAGCTCTAACATCCCACACTTTAACTGTACCATCATGGGAACCTGAGATCAACATGTAATCGTTTTCAGGACATGTTGCTAATGAAACGACAAAGTTTGTGTGTCCGATAAGTTGTGATTGTGTTATAGAATCACTTACACCAACTCTTGGATCGTGTAAGTTGATGTGTCTTGCTGATGAACCACAAGCTAAGAGGTTAATTTTGGATAATGAGGCTATTGATAATAAGGAGTATGAAGTTGTTCTTGTATCAACACATCTTGAAGTCACTAAATCCCATGTCTTGATGGTATGATCTTGGGAAACTGAATAACCAACTGTGTTATCTTTTGGATCGAAGATTACTCCTTCAACTGGACCAGAATGACTTTCCAAGAATGCTAATGGAGATTTTCTCTTGATTGTTGAATCTTTGATGGCTAACTTAGCTCTTTTCCTACTTGCTGATGACAAGTTCTTCTCTTCGTTATAATCCATGACTTTTAATGTTTGCATTTCCTTTTGATTGGTTGACCATAAACCAATTGTGTTATCGTAACCTGCTGATAAGATTCTATTTGTTGTGTTTTCGACTGCAAGGCTTGATATTGGAGCTTTATGACCTTCTAAGATAGCCACTGTTTTACCATTTTGAGACTCTTCGCTGATTTCATCTGATTCGCCATCAACAGTTCCTGCTTTCCATAATCTAACTACTCTATCATTACCAGCAGAAACAAATCTTGTTGGACTTATAAACTTAACAGCTTTAACGGCAGCTGCATGACCAACTAACTGTGTTTCAACCTTACCACTCATATTATAGATTCTCACAACACCATCATAAGCACCACTTATGATTTTTGGCTTACTCACTATTTCTCCCTGTGGACCTGGAAGTGTCATTGTTGGTAATGTGTCTATAGATGATATCCAATCTTCATTGTTGAATGAAGCTAAGAAACTTGGTGGTAAAACCGCTCTGGTATATTCGACATTCAAGAATGTTTCAGTTGATAATGCGTTTGCTACAAGGTAGTCTTCAATAGATTCTCTCAGTATGGTACCATCGATCAAGAAGTCAAATGGCACGTTTTTCTCCGTCCCTATAAGATGATTGACAATCTCTGATAAACCAAATCTCTTAAGGGATACTGGCACAAATACTGGATTTGAAGGACAGTGGAGTGATTCGTCCTCCTCTCTTGTGAAAAATTTTACCTTCACTTGGTTCTTCTTATTGTCTGACATGTTTGCACAAGTTGTTGGGTAAGATCTGTTATGACTGTGTGATAATACGATTCAGATCTTATCATAAAGCTATACTTATGGAAAATATTTCATCTAAAAAATTTTTTTATAATTTTTTTTTATAGAAAATTTTATTTTTCATCTGAAAGATTATGTAATCAATATTTTGTATAATTTTCAGTCTCCAACTTTTTTCAACAAGAAAATAAACACGATATAAACGAAGACTTACGATAAGATAAGATGAAGAGTCTGCTATCTAACTTTGTGAAGAGTTGAAGCACAAAAGAACTACAAAATGGCCATAGCATTTCCATTCATTACCTCTGCTCCGGGGAAAGTGATCATATTTGGTGAGCATTCTGCTGTTTACAATAAAGTATGTCCTATCTCAACAAGCCATTGTACATATTGAAGCCCGTTACTAACTATCACCAACTTTTACAGCCATCAATAGCGGCAGCTTTATCGCTGAGAACCTATTTACTTGTCACAAAGGACGAATCCGACTCAAGCTATATATCACTTGAGTTTCCAGATATAAATTTCTCTCATAAATGGGAAAAAACTAGTTTACCCTGTCATTTGAAGACCAATACAGGTAACGAAAGACCTTCACCATCAGAGGAGCTCAATCCAGAGCTTGTCAATGGAGTTTCTCCTCTATTAACTGATATTGAATCACAATTGCATTACAGTGCAGCCTATACATTCTTATATCTATATGCAAGTCTTTGTTCAGAAGATACTCCAGGTGGGTTGACTTTTACAGTAAGATCTTCTTTACCAATTGGTGCAGGTTTAGGATCATCAGCTTCCATATCTGTATGTTTAGCATCTGCATTGAGCTACATTGGTGGACATGTGCAAATGCCTACTCTTTTGATAAATGAAAAGACCACAAAGGACTCTGAAGATTGCCTTTTCATCGACTCATGGTCATTCATGGGTGAAAAGTGTATACATGGTAACCCTTCTGGAATTGATAATGCAGTTGCTACACACGGTGGTGCTGTTATGTTTCAAAGAACTGAATCATCTATGCCAAGTGTGCGTACATCAATGAGAAATTTACCACCATTAGAATTGCTTTTGACAAATACCAAAACTCCAAGAAGAACTGCTACATTAGTCGGTAACGTATCTACACTTGTCACGGAATACCCTAAAACTTCTGGCTTGATATTAGAAGCCATGGAAACTGTTGCAAGAGAAGCTTATAATCTTATGTTAAGACCATTTTTAGACAAAGCATCAAAATCCAAGTTATTAGAGTTGATAAGAATAAACCATGGACTGTTAGTTGCACTTGGTGTTTCTCATCCAAATTTGGAAAAGATCAAGATCTTAGCAGATGAAATGAAAATAGGAGAGACAAAATTGACAGGTGCAGGTGGTGGAGGTTGTGCAATCACTTTGATAGATACAGATGTTGAAGATCATGACGAGAAAATGAAACAACTACGTAAATCTCTTGTGGATAGTGGGTTTGAAACATTCCAAACAACTTTAGGAGGTAAAGGTGTTGGTATGTTGGTGAATATTCCAGGTGAAGAATACAGTAAATCATTGACTGTTGATGCATTCAAAAAATTCGTAGATAGAGATGCAATCGAAAAACATATTGGAACCTCATCTGTGAGCCAATGGAGATATTGGTGATTTCAAAATGATAGAATTGCTTATAGATTTTTGCATTAAAATGTTATATATATATATCTATGTGTATCGATCCAAATATAATAATGACTACTAATACTTAGATACCTCTATTGAATTCTACTTCGGTAATTGGGTTACCTTCTTTATCTTTCAAACCTTGGAAGTTCTCTTCTAATCTATTCACATTGATCTTTCTTCTTTGTGGGAAGACAGCTAAAGCGAATGGTAAGACAAGTAAAGATGTACCAAAGATTAAGCCGATGTTTGTCAAATTCTGTATACCTACACTCTTGTTCTTCAAGAGACCTTTTTGTAATCTAACTAAAATCAATGGTGGAATAACCATAATTGGGGTAGCATTGATAACTCTTGAAGCTGCAGTTTCACCAACGGCTTGGAAGGCAGCTTTCTTGGAACTCCCTAAATCGTTTCCATCTTTATCAAACACAGAAATACCCTTCTTGATCTCTTCACTTCTCATAAGGAAAACATTAACGATACCAGCAGACACAACAGCAGCAAATGGAACTAATCTACTCATGATCAATCTGGTATTTGGTGAGATATTCTTTAATCTTGGAACAATAGAGTTTAAACCTAAAGCTACACCACATGATGCACTGACAGCTAAGGTATAGTTTGTAATTAATTGTTTTGTAGTCAAAGGATGTGATTTGTTAGCATTTGCAGTATTGATAGCAACGTTTAATGACTGATTCGCTATTTGCCAGAATAATGTACCAGCATTACCTAAACCTGGTGTAAGCATACCTGCAGTGACAACAAGATTACTTAAGACACATGATGACATTCTGAAAGGTAATAAAACGGTTTCTCCTGTATCTGGATGGATAGATGAGTCCAAGATTCTCTTGGCACGCCAAAGTTCTGGGGTCATCTTGCTAATGACACCGTTCTTGTAGTCCCATACTAAACGTTTGGCTTCTTCGATATCTTTTGATGTGTTGAGTAACATAGTTGGATCTGAGATTCCAGCACAGTGTTTCACTCTGCCCATATATGTGGACAAGTCATATGCAGATTCTGGTAAAGGCACAGGTCCTGGTACTGATGAAGCCATTTTTGTATTTCTTTTTGTGTTTTTTGGTCTCTTTATCTTATCTATAGAATGACTCAAGGCTATATACAAGATAAACATTGAAAGCTTATCAATGGCTGTAATCTGAAAAATTTTTGTTCAATTTTTTTTTCCCGTTGCCAACTTTTCGAGGAAGTGAAAAATTATGGAAAATGTGTAAGGTTTTTTCTCCCATAATATCAAGTAAAAATTTGTTTAAAATATAAAAGAGGTTTTACTTATACTATTAAACTGTTTTATCCAAGTTAGCTGAGCTAAGTTTGAATCTAAAGTCCCCCATGAAGCTTCAAGACACTGTAATAAGAGCTTGACGCTTCTGAAATTCAAGAAATTATAGCTATTGACAATAAAATTTCTTATCATTGTTTGCTGGTCCAATTTTCTAGCATGTGCACCAACAACCAATAATGGGAATAACAGACAATGTTCCAGCATTTCTGTCATTCCTAAAGATATGTTAGTCAGGAAGCCATGCACTATATGTTGAATAACGTCATTATCAACTGGCAGATCGAGTATCACTCTATAGTAGTAAACTCTTGCAACATCTGCAAAAGCAGACGCATATCTTTCCCATAATGTACAGTTCAAATAATCCAGATTATTATAACATTCTAGTTCCAGATATATGAGATTCACATCTTCAAATGATTTCAAGCTTAACGAACCATTTCTCTTTTTCTCAAAGCCTAGTACAGCTAATTTACTCAAAGTTTTTAAGATGTGTAAAAAAGGATGATTGCTTGGTAATTTGCCAAACCAACAATCTAAGTGTGCGAATTCAAGCCAATACTCATCAACGAAAAACGGAGATTCACACGCCAGTATACTATAAGTTAGATCCATTGTACCAAACATTGATAACATTCTAGCATTAATTGGATTACTATCAACTTCAACCAACTCAATTAGTTTTGTTTTATTGTTTAAAAGTCTTCTCATTATAGCTCTTCCACCATATAAATGTTTTGAAGAAGTTATAGAATTTTGCTCTTCTTGTGGTTCTAAAACTCCATCTAATATGCATAACATGACACAAGAATTGAATATTGATGAGAAAGACTGCTTATCCAATGTTGTTCGTAAACTTTTCGAGAACGTTTTGATGGCATTAGAACGTTTCCTAAGTACATCATTATAGTTTATTAAAGTTGAATTCATCTTGTTATGATACATGTGGAAAGAAGATAATGTTATAATCAATTGGTTCATTAAATCGTCCTTTGTTATATCATTCAGATGAATATCACAACTGTTTCCAAATATGTGTAGTCTTGGAATCAAAATCTCCTGAAAATACATCAATTGTTCTCCATAACTGGGCAGATTTGTAGGATTGGATTGTAATGTAAACACTGTTGGACCCTCAACAGAAGACTCGAATAATGGCACTATTGGAACATTATCAACAAAGCCCATCACACACTTTTGATCAAGGGTCTCTGGAGACACAGGAAAACTTGTATACTCTGATATTTTATTATGTAAGGTATCATTATCATGTATTTCATGTATTTCATTGACTATTTCTGTAATTGAGTCATTCTGATTTGTATCTTCGTACATGCCTGATGTATCAGTTGGTGAATAGGTTATCATCTTCATAGGTTTGAACTGGTGGGGCACAGTAGTTTCCTCTGTAGTCAAAGGAGATACTGCTTCATTGTATGTATCTATGTTGGAATCTGAGATCTGTATATCCAATTGACTACTCTTTTTATCTTTTTTATCTCTTGAAGTTAACTTATCAGACAATACACTTGTGCTAGGATTTACTGAGCATGCCCATTTAAGTCTCAACTTGTTATAATCACAATCATATCCGCATTCTCTACATCGTTTGCATACTGGCTTATCTAATGTACATCTAACCCTTCTATTCTTGCATTGCCAACATGATCCTTCAACTACTCTTATTCGCTTCTTCTTCTGATCTTTTGACACTTTTCCTGGTTGTTTAGAGGTACTCATCAGGCTTTATTGTCCAATATAATGATCAAGATCTTAACATTGTTTATAACGGTATATATAATGTGAGGCTGTATAGATAAGCAATTCAAACTTTCACTTGTTCTGCCTTCAAAATCCTTTATTTTTTCCCCTCCCAGCATTTCGTATCTGATTTTCGAAGGTGCCGAGAAAGTTTTCACTTGCCACTCAAATCTAAGGTGGCTTATATTTTTGAGAAGTTTTGAAAGATGTATTTCTGATGTTAAGTGATTATGTAATCTGGGGAAGGTCCGAAAAAAGGGCAGAGAGCATGATGACTGAAAGTGGATAAGATAATCAGTTACATTACGTCTAATTTATGTGTATGAATGATGCTTGGTGAGGAGTTTGAACAGTCGATAGATGAGATGAAGATGTACAAAATTCGTGGATATTAGACACTAATATTGTAAGAGAGTGAAGGAGGGATCTGAGAATAAATTCGATAATTTGCAAGAAAGCCGTTTATTGTAGAGCTTTAATGTAGTAAGAATATTTGTAAGATTAAATATTGCTTTAAACTGTCGATATACCGTTGATGAGACCGTGGAGGAAACCGAGATAAGAGTATTTTGGGTGTGGTTGATGTTTGGTAATATAGTTGGAAAGATGTAATATTAAATAGTACAGTTAATATGGTTGTGTAATGTAATGTGAACTATAGTATTGACTAGTATGCAGAATAGTAGTGATATGATCTTGCTATCTAGTAATTGGGAAAGTGATAGTAAGAGAGTCTTGGTAGCTCTGAGTATAGAAGATGTATGTAGTAAAGTATTTAGAAGGAAGAGAGAATAGAGTGGGAAAGGATGAGTAGTTCTGAAACACTTTGAGTAGTGTACTTAATCCAAAGATGATCCTATTTAGGAACTCTTAATAGTCATATTTCTCTACTCTGTTACAAGTACTAGTTAATATTACAGAGTTGATTGTGTTTTAGTATTTTGGCTAATGAAGTATTTTTCTGGGTTGAAAATACAAAGTAGACAAAGTTTGAGATAATTTAAGGTGATTAAATTAATGAAGAGTATATAACTGTCTGTAAGTTGGATGGCATAAATAGTCGCGGTAGTAGAATGTACTTGGTATTAAATTGTGCTTGAAAGAAAACTAATTATTAGTAAAACTTACTGACTGAAATTGTATGTTAGTACTTTGGTACTTTATAGTTGATGGTGTATGTATGATTAGTAGTTGTCTGGAAACTGTAATGCTGGTGAAGTTGTGATAGCGAAAAAAATTTGTATTTGAAGTGAGTATTATAAAGTTTATAGATGAAATAATTAGAGTGAGATTAACTGGACAGCTAGGTAGAAAAAATTGAGGAATGTTCGAACTGCGTACCGAAACTGATTATGTAATACGTAAGTAACAGGCGGAGAAAAAGTAATCTCGAAAATGGAATATTACTGTTTTCGGGAATGGGTAGTGTCCGACTAAGTGAGGAATCGGAACGTGTAATATTACTGTATTGAGAAGTAGGACCTTTTACCGAAGATTACTTTTTACTACCGCATAGTTAGGAGCGAAAAATTGTTTTTGCGGTAGTAGAATTATTCGATTTTTTTATTTTGCTACCGCATAGTTAAGGATAAGGTCAGGTGTGAGGGTGTTCTTGTAAGAAGAAGTTAATTTTTTTATATTTTACTACCGCAATAGAAGGCTGTGCTTATTAGAAAAAGTATTCTTTTTTTATTTTTTTGATACCGCTTGTCATGTGACTTGAGTTGATCTGACTTCACGTGATCTGGAAGGAAAAAAATTGCGACCCGTTTTTGGAAATAAAATATACGACAGTTAGAAGACAATATTACTGGCTCGAATCTAGACGGTCTAGATGACTTGGACATGGCACACCGTTGTTAGTTTGCGTACTTTGAGTAGTTGATAACTTAAAGCTCATAAAGCTGATACTTGCAAATAAGGAAAATTAATTTTGAAGATTGAGATTTGAAGTAATGATGAAGTTGAAAAATTAAATTTAATCGTAGTAACTGTTATATCTGTAAAAATTGC
>JAJLWP010000043.1:0-57517 GCA_030570755.1 Wenyingozyma methanosorbosa | reverse complement strand
TCGCATATATATGTGAGTTTGTTCTCCATAAACTCCCCAACATTTGTCTGAATTTGAACTTTGTCAAACTTAAAGATAGATTCAATAACACAAGTATCAATGAAATTGCTTTCCACTGCGGCAATCAATAAAAGTGCAACGAGGGCGTTCAACTTCTCCACGAACATTCTTGTTGTTGGTGGTTCTTATGCTGGGATCTCCACAGTCAGAAACTTGATCAAGCTTTTACAAGAGACGCAAAGAAATGATCTCAAAAAAGACATTTCAATCACGTTGGTTGAACCTAAGTCGGGACTTTTCAACGTTTTAGGTGCCACCAAATGTGCCGTCAACCCAACTTTTGCAAAAACTCAATGGATTCCATATACTCAGCTTAAGAACATTCACTTCAGTAACGTTGTTACTTCAGATGAAGCAGTTTACAAGGAGTTCAGTGAATATTTCGCCGAATTTTCCGGTACTGGCTATAATCTGACTTTTGTTCATGGGCTAGTAACAGAATTGGATGAGAGCAGAGCTATCTATACTCTTGATAAGACAGGTGAAGAGTGCGTGATAACTTACGACTATGCCGTCTTGGCGACTGGTAGAGACAGAAAATGGCCAATTACTCCAGAGTCTACTACTTTAGAAGGGTTCATTGAAGAAATGGGTCATTCTCGCTCAGAGATTGAAAAGAAAAAGATAATTTCAGTGATTGGTGCTGGTGCTGTGGGTATCGAACTAGCAGGTGATATCAAGGCCGAATTTCCAGATAAAACAGTCAATTTAATACATCCACATCATCTATTTCCTCCTGAACCTCTATCTGAGGAGTTCAAACAACTATCGTTAAAATCCATAAAAGACGCGGGCATCAATGTACACTTGAGCACAAGAATCAAATCAGAGCTTCCCAATGGAAACTTAGAGACAACAGCTGGTACAACAATTGAGTCAGACCTGAACTTATGGTGTAACACTCACAAAAACAATATAGATTATCTTGCAAATCATCTAAAGGAAAAATATGCAACGCCTGAATTAAATATCAAGACTAATGCAGCTTTACATTTGAATGATGGCTCTTCTGAAATCTCAAATATTTACTGTATTGGTGATTTGATTGATATGCCTACAATCAAATCTGCAGGTTGGGCAATGTTTATGGGTGCTATAGCATCAAAGAACATTTTCAATGATATTATTGACGAAAAAGCAAGAGAAGTTCTTCCTAAACTCGAGGATATGCCGAAGGGTATGATCTTGATTTGCGGAAATCATGATGTTGTCACTCAACTTGGAGATGGTGAGGTAAGTTTGAACCCAAAAGAATACATAGAGCAGTATAAAGATTACCGTTTACAGGTAGCAAGGGATCACTTGGATATTTGATGCTACACTATGTTCATAATGAATTTTGTATAAATATGTCTATAAATATACCAGTATAAAAATACAGAAAAAAACTGATTTACAAGTTAAAATCTCCCGATTTGCCACCTTGCTTATTGATGACTTTACAGTCAGAAATGATCATACGCTTATCAACTGCTTTACACATATCATAAATTGTAAGCAAAGCGATATTCACCCCTGTCATGGCCTCCATTTCGACTCCGGTTTTACCATCACACTCAACAGTACACTCAGCTTTGATTTTGTTATCTGAGATGATATCAAGCTCTAATTTGATCTTAGTGATTTGAATTGGATGGCACAGTGGGATGAGTTCAGAAGTCTTCTTGACCCCCATAATTCCAGCAATACGTGAAATACTCAAGACATCACCTTTTTTATTATTATCCATCTTGATTAGATTGATAGGTTCATTGTTTGAAAATGTTATTTCTCCTGTAGCTACAGCCTTACGATGAGTGATTTCCTTTTTGTGAATATCAACCATGTTAGCTTCTCCTTTGGAGTTCACATGAGTCAAATTCTTCGATGAATAGTATCTTCTACTTGTGAATGGTTTGGTTTGCAACATTGGTGCAGTACGACCATATCTTGAATAAGATTGTCCTAAAAGAAAAAATTAGAATATAGTCAGTAAAATCGAATCCCATATTATGCTAGGACTTGAGGATGAAACCTCCAAACCATAGAAAAATAAGGCTATGTTGTAATAAAAAAATCTTTGAATATATTGTGCTATTAACCACCGATCAAGATCATTGGTCTATTAGGCATGTTCTCTAAATCACCAAGGTCGGCATGTTTTTCTTTCTTGTTTTTGACAGCAAAACCGATTTCCTTCAGTATAGTTTCATCGGATTTGCCTTGTCTAATTAAGTCACGTAATGAAGTTTCTTCATTTCCGAATAGGCAAACTTTCAAATTACCGTCGCTTGTTATTCTTAATCTTGTACATGTTGAGCAAAAATCAGAAGTCATTGAAGTAATAAAACCAATTTTCCCTTTAAATTCTTCAATTTGAAAGACTTTTGCGGTATCACCATGTTTATGAGGTAATTGACTTATGTTTGGATATTTCTTTTTGATAGTTTCGAGAATCTCTTCATATGTGACCATCTTATTGTTGGACCATTTATTCCCATCAAAAGGCATATATTCGATAAATCGCACTTCAACTTTGCTTTTTTGACTTAACTCTACAAAATCGATTATTTCATCTTCATTTAACCCTTTCATGACCACAACGTTCACTTTCACTTTTGGTATATTCAGTTCTAAAGCTGTATTCAAAGACTTAAGTACCGCATTCAAGCCATTTCTTCTTGTAATCAATTGAAACTTACCTTCGATCAAAGTGTCTAAACTTAAATTCAAAGATGTTAAACCGGACTTGAATAAATTCGGTAATTTTCTATGTAAAGCTAATCCATTGGAAGTAATGCATATTTCTTCAACTCCTTCTATCTCATTTAGACGTTGAACCAGTTCAACAATATCTTTACGCACTGTTGGTTCGCCACCAGTTAATCTTATCTTTCTCACTCCTTGACCCACAAAAATTTTAGCTATACGAATGATTTCATCGGTAGTTAACAGTTTCTCTGATGGTGATAGATCAATACCTTCTTCTGGCATACAATAGACACAACGAAGGTTACATCTTTCGGTGATTGATATCCTTAGATAGTCATGTTTTCTTCCAAAGTTGTCTGTAAGGAAATCAGAGAAAGGTCTGATCTCCTTGTTGGCCAAACGACTAGAACGTTTGACTTTAACCCCTAAATTATCATTGTTGATTTGTGGTTGATAAAGCGATGATGTGGATACTGGTGTTGTCTGTGGATTAGAATCCTTATGTATACCTGTTAGGAAAGATCTAGAGGACAGCTTCTGATATGGTCTTGCAAGCGATGGTAAACATCTTTGTGAGGCCAATCTCATTCTCCTGTTGATTTATATGAAGCAAACAAATTCTGTATCTCAAATTAGGGAACAGATGAGTAGATCAGAAGTCTTAAGAATGAAATTAAGTTGAATATACGAACCTTACAACTATTCTCCGCTGATGAAAAAAGTATTGGAGGATAACTCACATTAGTAAGTTTTTTTTATCTATCTAAGATTAGGCAGCTGACAGCCTTCCAAATTCAACATTTTTAATCGGGTAGGCTTAAGGAGTGCATTAGCACTCGGTTTATTCCGAGTGTCCCAATTGGGAAATTTATTGGATTGCAAGCTTTGTATTATCTTTCAAGAATTTCATTGGTTAATGGGGTTGGGTGGAGTGGTTTGTTGATTGTTTCCGTTGCAAGTTTTTTCAAGAAGACTATGAGGTATGGTCTAAGAAATTAAACAGATAAAATCAAATAACACGAAACAAAAAAAGTTTAGCAATAGCTTTTGTAATCTTCTAAGGAGTAATAACTGAAATTTAATTTTACATTTATGTTCAGCCAAAATGAGAGATATTGTAACTAAATACATAATATGATATTGTCCTAACCAGATGAACATACATATTAAATCAAGATCTATTCCATGAATCTTGATAAGATACAGTATGACAGCTCTTGGCATATCTAAACACTTGATATATTCGGTGATAACTTTCAATTAAACATCACAAGATTCTTGTCGTAAGAGAGTACAAAACATCCTAACACAGAAAAACTATAATAAATAAATAAATAAACAAATCACGTGACAAACAATTAAAATCAAATAAACTAGCCACAAAAAGAGAACGAGGCAAGAAAAAAGAGTGACAATCTCGGATAAACACCTGTTTTAGGTTATTGTACGCGGGGTAAAGTATTAGAAAAGATCATACACACAAAATTTTCTACAATTTTCTATTTATATACTATCAAACACAAAAACATTAAACTACTATGCAAATTAGATTACAAAGTCATACATACCCCAAAGAAAAGAGTGGGAAGAAGACAACTAATTCATCTCTATAACGTGGAGAATAAAATAGCTGGGAAATTCTCTCACAAACAAAAAATAAAAGTAGATTTTCGAGAAATTATACCAAAGATATACAGGGTAGACTACCCAAATAGGCAATATTACAATTAAAAATTGTGGGGAGTCCATATTTTTGCATTGTTTTCACTTTTAAAATCTCTAAATTTTTTTTTCAGATTTACATAGTTAACAACACTGGGGAATCTTCCGTTCCAAGCGTGTTTAAAGTACGACGAATTGCAATATATATATATATAATGAAATGTTCCGGTATTTTCATTTCCTTTTCAAACCTTTTCTTTCTCTTCCTCTTCTTCTTCAGTTAAATCAATTAATTTATCTATATTAATCTATTTCTTTAACTAGCGCAATACAATGACTATTTCTAACCCATCTTTACAAGTCACCAAAGACCACACCATTTCCATTGTTGAAAATGAATGGAAAAAACCTGTTGGAGAAGAAGTCTTAATTCACACTAGAGCTTGTGGTATCTGTGGTTCAGATGTTCATTTCTGGCACATGGGTCAAATCGGTGAATTAGTCGTCGAAGGTAATGTCTGTTTAGGTCATGAAGCTTCTGGTGATGTTATCGCTGTTGGTGATAGTGTTACCAAGGTTAAAGTTGGCGACAGAGTTGCCGTTGAGCCTCAATTACCATGTGGTAAATGTTACTTATGTTTACAAGGTGATTACAACTTATGTCAAGATGTTGCTTTCGCTTCTGTTTACCCATATGATGGTTTTATGCAAAGATTCAAGATTCACAGTGAACATTTTGTTCATAAGATCCCAGATTCTATGACTTATGCTCAAGGTGCTTTAGTTGAACCAGTCTCTGTTGCTTACCATGGTGTTGAAAGGTCTTCTTTAACTTTAGGTAAACCAGCTATGGTTGCTGGTGCTGGTCCAATTGGTTTATGTACTTTAGTCTTAGCTAAAGCCTCAGGTGCAACTCCATTATTAATTACCGATATCTCACCAAAGAGATTAGAATTCGCTAAGAAATTAGTTCCAGAAGTTATGACTTATCAAATTGATACCAAGAAATCAAACAAAGAAAACGCTGTTGAAATTAGAAAGATGTTCGGTGAAGGTGAATACGTTCAACCACCATGTGTCTTAGAATGTACCGGTATTGAATCTTCCATTGTTACTTCATGTTTCGTCGTTAGAAGAGCTGGTTGTCTTACTGTTATTGGTGTTGGTAAAGGTGATATCAACAACTTCCCATTCATGCATTTATCTTTAGCTGAAATCGATGTTAAATTTATCAACAGATACCACGATTCATGGCCTGCATGTATTAACCTTATAGCTAACAAAGTCATTGATGTTGATGCTTTAGTTACCCACAGATTCAAATTAGAAGAAGCTGTTGAAGCTATGCACACCTCTGCTGATCCAAGCAATGGTAACATCAAGGTTATGATCGAGGATAACGTCGAAGTTACTATCTAAGTAACTAGAGAAAAAAAGAAATAATAATAATAAAAAAAAACTTTTGATACTCAGAAATGACAATATATATATATATATATATATATATATATGATCTTACGCACTTCATTGTAAACTATTTAATTCTACTTTCACTTTTTAATAAATTATAGTTTTGATATAAAGTTATTACAGAAACTAGTAGTCGTTATACCATCACTTCATCCACTAGACCAACTGGCTGATAGATAACCCTTATCTTAAGCCATAGTCGTTCACCTATTAAATTTCCCTTTTCGGAAACATAGAATCAAACAAAATCAATTTTGAAAAATTCTGAACGACGAGAAAGGTGCTGTGCTTATTTTTTTTTTGCCATTTTGTATAAAGCTGATGCGGAACAAGTTTTGATACATACATATATTACTTTATATTTCAACTTCCGAATATATTATAATTTCAGATTTAGTCTTTATAATTACCTTTAGAAGATCAGATATACTATTCCAAGATGAATCCGGCTATTTCAAACTTAGTTCTCATGCTTGTCATGATGCAAGTGTCCCGTCGTTTAGATCTTGAGGACCCAACAATTTTATTCTACGTTAGAGTCTTATACATTTCATGTACTACTATCGTCTTCTTATTATACGCTTATACTAGATCAGTTATCGTTAAGAAGAATGACTTAACTACTTTGAAATATGTTGTTCCACCAAATGCTATGGCTGGTGAAACTGAGGAAAAATTAGAAGTTTCCACTGTTAAGGATTATGATTTGAAACAAATCGATGGTCAAATCAAAGGTGTCTTCACCGGTCTTGCTATGATGGGTTTCATGCATCTTTATATGAAATACACCAACCCATTATTAATGCAATCCATCTCTCCATTAAAGAGTGCTTTTGAATCAAATATGGTTCAAATTCACCTTTTCGGTAAACCAGCTACTGGTGACTTAAAGAGACCTTTCAAAGCTGCTCCAGGTATGTTCGCAGCTCTTACCGGTGGTGCATCTGGTGATGTCAAGACCGATAAGGCTTCCATTGAAAAACTTGAAACTAGTGGTAGTGGTGGTATTAAAGAAGAGTAAGTCTGTAGGTACATTTTACTGCCTTATCTTCTTATCAAAACAACAATTCAACTCAAAAAATAGTCTTTTTCCGAGACACATAATACATAGTTAGAGCAACAGCAACAATTTTCAATTTATAGCTTAACTATTGACAACTATATCTTACAGTGATATATAGATATTAGTCTATTTGTATATATTTAGATAATAAATACACCAATCTAGCAATACGTTGTCAAATTGTTTTTATTGTAAACATTACCTATGATTTTCTGACCCATTTCTCCCATGTATCTTCCTTAATCTGTCCCATTTGAAGTATCATAGCCTAAACAACAATACGAGTAACGTAGTATAACAGCCCACACTGATAAGACTAAGCCACAAAACAATATTTCCACTAGTCTTGAAAAACATTTGATCTTCATAATAATCCTCATCGTCATCATTGTTACTTATGACATGTCCAGCACTGTCATCAGTCTCTATATTTTTGCTTTCACTTCTCTTGACTTTGAACCAACTGGCTTTGGTCTCTTGACTCATGAAGTATAGATCTATGTTCTTTGAGCGAATATAACTAGCGATACAAATGATCATGGCGTACAATGTGTAGACAAGCCCAATATTCAAGAACTCTTTGGAGAAAAGCTTCAATATAACCACTGAAAATGAAAGACATCCTAAACAAGATCGAAGATAAGCTCCTTGATAAGTTCTTTGATGGGCCCTGACGTCAAGTTTTTGGTTCTTTGTAGAGAGATAAGACAACCTTGAAGGCCTTCTTAGTAAACGTGGATCTGTCAGATCGTCCATTTTTCCACTTTAATATGAGGGCTTAGGTATTGTCTGTCATCAAACGTTGACAGAACTCCTACTTTTTTATCTGACCGACTTTCCAAACCTGGTGAATACTGTATAAAAACCTGAAGAAACACAAATATAGCAAACTAGCTCAACGTATAAACTCAGAAATTCCCTTATCACGTGAATTCTTTCAAGTGTTTCCTTTGACACTATTGTCTTCACTCTATCACTAGCCCTCAATTCAAGCTAAACAATAGATATATACATACAAGATTAAACAGATATAAATCCGAAGAGAACATCAACTTGACGGTGTTTCGGGTTTATTTCAACTTAAACCGTCTGCGAAAAAGAAATACAGACAAAAATCTCATAGCCCAATTCAGTAATTCCGAATAACACCAAGGAGATATCTCAATCGGGTAATTAAATCGAAACTTGGGAAATAGTTTTATTTCTAAGTGCTGATAAAATTTACTGATTGCGGTGACTTACTTCCTATTTTCAGCCATACAAGTTTATTTAACCTGGGTATGATTTATAACCGTTGAACTTTGAAGAAGGCTATACGATCAACACATGCAAGAGTAAGGGTAACTTCCCTCAACTACATAATTAGCTCCGTTCTAATCACCGACAATTTTTTCTTAGCATAGATAACTCATTTGAACTCTTTAATACCTCAACTTATTGCATATTCAACTTGAACCGTTTACTACCGTCTCTATCCTGTATTCAAACATGCCAGAAGAGTATAAAGAAGATATGATATCCCCAGTACGATCGAATAATGAGAGTGCAAATTCTGTTTTTCAACACTCATCATTTTCACAGCGAGCTTCGTTAAATAATACAGAAGACTGCTCAAATAAAGAAAAACACTACAAAGTAGAAGAACTGCGACCATATACAGAAATGAGAGATACTAGCTCTGACAACGGTGACGAGCAATTTGAAGTCGAAAGACAAGTACAAGACGATGAAGATCTAGAGATGAGTACACCTGCTCAAAGAACTGCTACAACGACGAGTAGTAAGATGCCTCTTGAGATACCTGATAAGTTCTCCGGTTTTGGATTACTTGCAGTTATAGCATGCTTACTCTTTTCTATCGCAACATGGGGTGCCAATAGTGGATACTCTATTTATTTAGCGCATTATCTTAATTATAACACTTTCCCAGGATCGGAAAAAATTGATTTTGGTATCATTGGTGGTTTAACATTTGCTTCAGGTTTGATTTTTGCACCTTTTATTAATTGGGCAATTGGTAAATTTACCTTTCATGTTGTGCTTTCTGTAGGCGCTATACTTCAGTTTGTTTCTTTAATGCTTGCTTCATACGCTACTAAAATGTGGCATGTTTACCTTTTTCAAGGTGTACTTTTAGGTATTGCAATTGCTTTAACAGCCGTTACTAATGTTAATATTATACCACAATGGTTTAGAAAGAAAAGAAGTATGGCTTTAGGCTTAACAGCATCTGGTTCAGGATTTGGAGGTATCATATTCACCGTTGGTATGCAACAAGTTATGGATCGTTATTCTTTTAGATGGTCATTAAGAGCTCAAGCTATAATTTGTTTAGTTGTACAAGTATTAGCTATATGTATGGCAAGATCTAGAGATGCACAGATTAAACCTGTTTTTAAAGTTTTTGATAAATTAGTTTGGTCTAATTTTGGAATTTGGTGCGAAGTTAGTTACATTGTTTTTACATTATTAGGGTATGTTACCTTGATGTATAATTTGGGTGATTTTACCATTTCTTTAGGGTATACCGCAAGCGATGGGTCCATTGTTAGTATGATGATCTCTGTTGGTATTCTTTTTGGTAGACCAGGAGTTGGAATTTTAGCAGATAGATACGGGCCTGTAACTACGGGTACTTTGGCAAGTTTAACAGTTTGTATATTCTCATGGGCAATGTGGATTCCTGCTAGAAATTTAGCAACAACTATAGTTTTTGCATTGATTCAAGGTTCTTTAATGGGAACTGTTTGGGTTGTCATGGCTCCAATAACTACCAAAGTTGCAGGATTAAGAAAAATGGGTATCGCTATGGCTGCTTTATGGATTTGGGTTGGAGTTTCAGGATTTGTTAGTCCGATTATTGGTATTGCATTGAAAGGTCCAGCTGTCAATGGTAAACCATCAGCTACACAATATCAACATCCTGCTATATTTGTTGGTTTATGCTACTTTGTTGCATGTTTTTCATTATTTATTTTGCGTGCGTGGTTAGTAAGTAGAGAAGAGATAATATTGGCAATCAAAGAAGAGGGTACTGTCAAGTTTGAACATATCGAAGATAGCAATCTTGAGCTCACAGTCACTGTACCACCTTCGCATACCATCAAGAATCTTTTCAGATTTAAGGATCAAAAGTTTTAGTTCAACTAATCAATCATAAAGTCTACACAATGTTAACATTGTTTCTAATTATATTCTATTGGGTATTATTGCATAAATATATATATAAATAAACGATAAAAGGTTATTAATAATATATTATTCTACACATCAAATGCATCGTTACCTTGTAATTGAGCTTTCCTTGTGTGTTCAACGATATCTATGGACTCTTCCCATGGGTATGCAATCCAAACATCTGGAACTGTTCTTGCAGCAACATAAGCACCTTCTTTGATACAATCTGGTAAGTCTGCCTTTTTAGGTTTAATCTTGTCATGTAAGACGAAAACCATGAATTCAGTATCTGATTCAGGTAAACCTTTCTTTTTAGCTTGTTCTTCAGCATCTTTCTTCAACTCATTGATAGCATAATGTAATGTAGTTCTAGTATCATCAACTTCATCAACGACCAAGACTTTTTTACCAACAAGATCAATACCACTTGCTTCATAATCGATCCACTGGATTCTTTTCACTTCTTTACCTACATTTTCAGCGTCTGTAGAGAGAGTGTTCAAATCTTCATACAAAGAAAGTATAATTGCCATAACTCTTAAGTTTGGTTCACCTGGTTCCTTCAAGAATGATCTTAAAATTCTTGCAGGTATAAACCCACCTATAAAGTGAAGAGTAAGTTGTTAAGTTAGTATCATCCTTTGGTATATCCGTGACGTGCAAGACGGTAATAATCTACCTCCTGAAGCGTGTACATACCTCCCCCGATGGCCACGATCAAATCTGGTTTCAACTGCTTGATCTTTTGAGCTGCTTCTTTACATAAAAGATGCACATGGTTGTACGAAATGTACATTTTATCATCGATGAGGTCAGTCATGTTGGGTAGTTTTAGTGAATTTATTGATAATATGGTATCTTTGAGAGTCCTTTCTTATAAACAAGTGGAATACCAGGGTTCAAATTCAAAGAAACCAGATTGTATATATATCAAATGTCAGTCAAACAGGTTCACTACAATTTCATAGAGTGAGGGTGTCTGCACTGCAATTTTTTTTATATAATTTTTCATCTTTCTTTTTTTCATATCTCTTCTGCGGTGAGAATTTTATGTTTTTTGCACAATTTTCCTG
The DNA here is from genome assembly GCA_030570755.1 of Wenyingozyma methanosorbosa. Lineage (NCBI taxonomy): Eukaryota > Fungi > Ascomycota > Pichiomycetes > Pichiales > Pichiaceae > Wenyingozyma > Wenyingozyma methanosorbosa. The sequence goes on along the minus strand of JAJLWP010000043.1, from coordinate 46,321 downwards.
GCGGCGTACCGATTTACTCATTTGAGTATGTAGCATTCTTCCATGCAGAAGATCAGTTGGTTTGAACATTTTTTGATAAGGAACTTGATCTTTTTGGGCAATTTTTTCATGTCACCGGTCAAGATAAGCTTGTGGTAGGTATATAAGTTAATTAGTCTAATTCTATCTAGTGTAGATAGCATTCACATGGTTCATTCTCTTTACAGCGACTCTCGCGATATGTGGAAAAAACCTTGACATATTTGGACGGAGTCAAAATGATAGGAGATAACCGAACTCTAGTGCATTTTGGAGAATCGAATCAACTTATGTTCATATAACTATATATACAGTCATTATTCTTGTCATTACGGTACATATGTATGTATACTGTATTGTGAATAACTATATGCTAAAGGTACATCCCATGTCTTGAAATAAATAAACTAGTCGTGATCTCATTATAAGATAGCTAACAAGACCAATATTATTATAAGGACAACTATCAACACAGCAATACAACAATTACCACCTCTCTCATTAGTTGCTAAGAATTTGTTGATTCTCTTGATACCATTATTCACTATCTTGAAGTTCAATCTGTCTAAACGATCATCCATATCAGTCAACAGCTCATGATGTTGATCTAATTCATTCCCTATATCTAATGCTTGATTGTGTAAATTCTGTATCGTTTGGTGCAGTTCACCTGAGATGATAGCATCTTGCTGTTTAAGCAATTGCTGGTTATACTGATCATTAAACTGTACCTCGCTATTTATAGGAGTTTCAAAGGGATTTTCTGTGTATGTATTTTGCTGTGAAGCGAACGGATTGGGCTGATTATTGTCTCTGAGAAAATTGACAAACTCGCTCTTGAATTCTATCAGCAAATCTTGTCTTTTCTTGATCTCTTGCACGTCTATGAGTGGGAAACTGTCACTTCCATTACCTGAGCTTGCTCTTGCTTTTGACTGCTGGATCACTTCTATAGCATTTTCTAAATCACTGATTATTTCTATTAAGTCTGATTTCAGATTGTTGAAGTCTAGAGAGTTTGTAGATGTAGTTTTCAGAAGCTTCTGTTGCTCCTTTCCGTCATCGTACACGTCATAAAATGGATCCATGGCGTGCTATGTTATGCTATGATTATCTTCCTTATTGGGTATGTGTCTTTTAGCGATCAGCTTACAGTCTAATTTTTTGACTTAATCTATTATTTGGCTCAAAGGGGAAATTGCAAGCAAGAATTGAGTGCCATACAAGTGGGATGATTGATTGAATATGATTGATTAACTACCCACTATCTTCTGAAATTACTGGAAAAATCGAATTACTTAGCCCAGACCAACTCTGTTAAGAGAAAAACTAAATTCTCAGAGGAAAAACACGAGAATGCACATCTCTGCATCTCTGCATCAAATATGCTATCCCCCGTATTGCAAGGAGGAGATCTTCAGATCCCTTTTATAGTGGATATTGAGAGACTAAGAGTATAATGCGTAACCATATATACATGTAGTTTGAAAGACATACTACGATATTTTTGGATATGAGCACTATATAAATTCTCACCATTACTACGGTTGTGGTACTCCGAGAAACTCCATTTTTTTATAAATTCTGCCACAATTTACTCTTATTGTTTCAACAGTTTGAGTGCCTATTGTTATTTGCTCGCTTGATTTGCGTATACGGAGAAACGAATCAATATGTATATATATACATAGCATACCAAAGGCTTAGTAATTGCACGTAAAACACAAAGCATAAGCACAGTACCAATCTAGTATGTACCGTACCACGCACTACATTCATACAGCACCCACCTAGCTGTTCTAATTCGCTAACCGCTTAGTGCCAATTACCGCAGAAAACGGAAATTAGTGTAGATTTGGGATGGGTTTCTTCCATTTTTTCTTTTTCTCTTTACATAAGCCAGATCACTTATTTAGTAAGTAGCACAATTTACCCTGCCATACATAACATTAGTGGTAAATAATTTCTTTCCTGCAAGTTAAGCCAATCAAGCCTTATCTCCAACTGAACATTCTTTCACACTTCTCTGAAACCATATACATTCATCATTCTTTTGCATTCTCTTTCTACTACTCTACTCAAGCAGCCATCAGTCACATTAGCGTTATCTTTTTTCCTCTATTGAACTTTCCATAATCCTTGATGCCCCCTTTCATATCAAATATTCTACCAGCTGCGGTAGATGCTAAATTTAAAACGAGTGATGAAGAAGCGGAGTATCAAAAGGAGAGGACAAATTTTTTATTGAAGCTGAATAATGATCAGTTACTGCAATTCCTATGGAGCTATACCGATTCACATGAATACAAGCCTAAATTGGTGGTAAAAAATGGGAAAATTGTATGTATTTTTAGTACACTTTTCAGTACTGCATTTTTTTTGCATTCCAAGTGCATGTTACTAACTATTTGCTTATAATACCAGACAATAAAACTCAATGACACATCTGAGCTTGAAACATCCCAGCTAAAAGAGCCAAATATCGATTTATATGCATCACTCCCCATTAATAATCAGCCGTCTGGTTCTAGCACCACATCGTCACATTCGATCAATCTTGGTTCAGTGTCTTCGAGACTAGGTATACTGAATTTTTCATCTTCTGCTACAGCTTCGCCCAAATTAGGTGGTAGGTCCTCTTTGGAATTACAAGAAGAGAGACTAAAGTTTGATAAAATTGACTTAGAATTACAGATCATTAATATTATCGCCTCATCATCAGTGACGGATTACAAATCGATTTATCCAAAGCTAAAAGTAAAAGATGACTCCCCAATAAAGGAACAATTACCAAATCTCACAAAGGAGGCCATTGCAAAATTTACAGAAAACTCAAAGCTTAAATCAGACTGCATCTCAAAGCTGAGTTATCAACATTTTGATGGGGAATCGCTGGATAAAATCAACGAGACCCTGGATAGCTTGAACTATCCAAAGAACCACCCAATAAGACTCTTAGTAACAAACGACATTTCAATCTTCAATATGAAGCCCAAGATATACAACATAGCGAATAAGACACAACAAAGTAACACCAATAAGAGCGAAAAGATAAAACTCCCCAGTTCAGTCGGAATATCTGCGGACGAGAACACGAAATTGTCTGATATACCAAGAGCTCCAGAATTGTCAAGTCCTGCCAAAATCAAAGGGAAAAATAGTACATTATCAAGTGAATACGTATTCTCCTCATCCGATGAAGATGAAGTTATGGCAGAAAATGATGGAGATGATAGTAGAGACTCAGGAAGCAATAGCAGTGGGGGTAGTAGCGTAGCTAGTAGTAGTACAAGTGTCACTAGCAACGAATACGCAAGTGAATCCAATAATAATGGCAAGAGTAGCGGCTCAGTATCTCCAGACTCCTCATCAACTATCTCGAGAAAGAGAACTGTATCGAACACTTCTACCTCTTCTACATCGTCTACATCTTCTACATCGAGTACTGGTTCAGTATACTCTTACAAGAGATCCAAGTCTATTTCACCAATAAGTTCATACGACGAGGACGAAGAAGATGACGAAGATCTAAAGCCTTTAGGACAATTGAAAAATCCAACAAAGGCTGATCCGTTCAAGTCAAAGATAAAAGAGTCAAACTCAACGACCACAACAAAAATTTCAACAGAGACTCCAACAACAACAAGATCTTCTACTCCAACTAGAATGGCAATCGCAGGCAAGTCTACCAACGGAACATTGAAACCTATTGTTCCTTCGCCAAGGTTGATCCCAAGTGGTCCCTCTGCAAAAAGAAATGTTAGTATAAACTACCTAACAGTCGCTGGTCCTATGTTGAAAGAAAAGATAACTTCGCCACCAGAGGGACAATTAAAACCTATTCCAAGACAACCAAGGGCGATGTCGGCACCTCCTCCGTTGAAGGATGATGATGAAACAATCAAAAGCATGATCAAAAAGTTCAATAGAGTTTACAAAGATTATTACATTCTCTATCAAGAGCTTTCGCATATAAGACACAAAGATGAAGTAGATTTGAAAAGATTATTAAAACTTCATAGTCAATTAGCTAAATGGAGATGGCAACTCTACAGTATCAAGGATACTACTAATAATAATTAATACCATTGAGCCAATGGAAAGATTACGTACAGAGAGAGAGACAAATGATCTACATACATCATATAGTTTATAATTTAATGAGACAACCTTAATTTGATAGTATTTGAAATCTGAAGTGTAAGGATGTCAACATTTATAATACTGGCTTTTTTTTCTTTTCGTGGATGTATGTAGAGAACAAATCATTGAAGAAATGATTATGGTATAGATAATTTTGTAGTTAGCTCATTCTTGTGAAGTAGCAACAAGAGTAGTGTCAATCATACATAACCGCTACTCCAAAGCACCTAGTCACCGGAAAACGCAAAAATGTCAGACATAAAATCAGAATTGGCTTCAGATCTTCCTAGTGAGTTGCCAGACACAGGTGTCTCGTCTGCTATCCCTTCATCACCAAATTCGAATGTCGATGATATTTCAGTGCCAGCTCCACAGGGTCCAGAATCTACCGTGGAACCAGATAAGAAGAAACCCAAGACCAGTAGCACAGCGGATACACCAAAGGTAGTTATACCAGGAAATGGTGGTGCTCCAGGTACAAAGGTTTCAGCAGATGTCTTGAAAAGAAGACGTGAAGGTCGTATCAGAGCAATGGAGAAATTACAGAGTAGATTAGATGAGTTAGGTATCAAGAGAACAGATGCAGAGAATAACATGCAATTTGCTAGTATTCCAACCATTCAATTAATCAACCAAAAGAATTACTTCACTGAATATATGAAAAAAGATGATCAAGCAATGATGGTGAGAAACATGAAAGAGAGAATAAATTTGAAGTTGAAACAGAAGAAAGATCAACAGATGCTCAAAAAACTGAAGGCCAGCGAAGGAGCCAATGGTGGAGCAGCAACAACACCATCTACTGAAACTGGTACCCCTGATTTAGTCGATGATGATGACGATGATGAAGATGATGGTAAGTTAGGCTCAAAGACAATAGTTATTCACCCAGGATCATCTAATATAAGAATTGGATTAGCCACAGATATCGATCCAAAGATAATTCCAAATGTTATTGCACATAAGAGAAAAGACTTGAGCTTTCCAGTCACCAAGTTCGATGTTGAGCCAGAACCAGAAAGGACCATTGACTCTGAAGGTTTGATCTCTTTGAAAACAGACTCAAATTACGTGAAGATCAAGAAGCAAATAACCTCAAATTTCAAAGAAAGAATGAGATACTACAAACGTAGAATTTTACCAAACTCCTCAGAAACTTGTTTCAATTTCAATAGAAGAGTTGAGCCACAAGAAATCCCAGATCATAACGATGTTCACAAAATCGATTATCTCAAAGCAGATGAATTATATAACGATAAGAAAGTGACACACGTTGTTGGTGATGAAGCTTTAAGGCTTGACTCGTACGATAAATGGTACTTGAGATCTCCATTCTTAGATGGTAAATTTAATGATCAGGATTACGCATACCAAACACAGCAGGAACTTTTAGGTGATATCAACCTTATCTTAACAGATACATTGAAGAAAGAGTTCAATATCACAAGGAAAAACTTCTCCCAATATAACATCATTTTTATTATTCCAACTTTATACGACAAGATATACGTCGAGACTATGCTCACCCTTTTCTTGAAAGAGATGTCTTTCACTAACGCAGCTATTCTTCAGGAAGGTGTTGCAGCTACTTTTGGATCTGGTATATCATCAGCATGTGTTATTGATATAGGAACATCTCAAACCAAGATATGCTGTGTTGATGATGGTCTTGTGATACCTAATTCTCAAGTCGTTTTGGATTATGGTGGTAACGACATTACGAGATTCTTTATGAAGAATTTACTCTCGTCTCAGTTCCCATACAAGGACATAGATCTTAATGAAATCAATGACTGGTTCGTAGCCGATGATCTCAAGAGTAAATACTCAACTTTCCAGGATGCTAACGTTGCTGTGCAAGTTTATAACTTCCTGGTGAGAAAGCCAGGAAGACTGACAAAAAAATATGAGTTCAAGTGTTTCGATGAGGTTATGGTCTCTCCAATGTCATTGTTTTATCCAGAAGCTTATTTGGAGAACAAAGATGCTGGAACAGAGGAAAACGGAAATGGACATGGAACTGAAGCCGAGAAAGAAGTCTCAAAAGTGTCTACAGATGAAAAGGAGTCTAAAGTGGCAGGAGGAAGTATAATAAGAGGTAAAAAATTCCCATCAAGTAAAATAAGAGAAAAAGGATTGTTTGCGGACATAAAATTTGAAGGGTATCCAAATGATAATCCTGAGTCTCGTTGTCAAAACTCTCAAATCTTAGGTAAGTTGGTCTCTACAAAGATGTCTGATGCAGAATGTATATTGCATTTATTAGAGGAGAGTATGCCTGAACTGAAAGAGAGCTCAGAAAAGGAGAAAGACACAAAACTCTCCACCGATAAGACCTTGAAGAACATGACCCCATTGGATCTTGCTGCTATTGAATCAATGACTTATGCATCATTCAATGATTCAGCTAAGTTAGAAAGATTATACAGCAATGTCTTGCTAGTTGGTGGAAGTTCTCTCATTGATAGTATAGATTTGATCTTACTCGATAGAATGCACATATGGCGTTCGAGATTATTGAGTTGTTCAAAGCTTGATGAAATTGTTAAGCTAGTTGAGACCTGGAAAGCTGCATACTTACAAGACGAAGTTGACGAGGATAAAGATAAAAGTGCTGGAACTAACGGTGACGAAGCTGCTAGTAGCAAACCAGAGAAAGAGCCGTTCAAATTGACTAATAAACAACTGAATGAGATCAAGGGTATGATTGATAGTAGTAATGTGATCCCAATTGAAATTTTGAGTAGTTCAAGAGACATTGATCCTTCATTATTAGTATGGAAAGGTGGATCAGTTTACTCAAGACTTAAGATTGTTGATGAGATGTGGATTAGTGAAAAAGATTGGGATCTTTTAGGAAGTAGAACTTTAAACTATGCAAGTTTATTCAACTACTAAGGAAATTCTCATAGTACTATATAACATATGTAAATAATAGAATATCTAAAATTAATTTTTTGCAACAAAGACAAATATTGAACATAACATAAATCTAGTATTGATATTATTTCATTTATTTAATTTGTTATTCATTCAGTTATAAAATAGTATATTTCTCTACATTATCAAATCATTAAATTTAAAGTAAGTTTCTTTCAACGAATTGATCGTATAAAGCTTTACCTAATCTAGCTGGAGATGGGGTAACAACAACGTTAGCAGATTCTAAAGCGGCGATCTTTGATTTAGCATCACCTTTACCACCAGAGACAATGGCACCAGCGTGACCCATTCTTCTACCTGGAGGAGCAGTAACACCAGCAATGAATGAAACAACTGGTTTTGGAACTTCTCTAGTTAAGTTGTATTCTTTTAAGAATTCAGCAGCTTCATCTTCAGCTTCACCACCAATTTCACCAATCATTATAATACCTTCAGTTTCTGGATCGTTTAAGAATAATGTTAAGGCATCAATGAAGTTAGTACCTGGACATGGATCACCACCCATACCAATAACTAAGGATTGACCAAGACCAACTTTGGTAGTTTGGTTAACAGCTTCATAAGTTAAAGTACCAGATCTGGAAACAATACCAATTTTACCTCTTTGATGGATGGATTGTGGCATAATACCGATTTTACATTGATCTGGAGCAATAATACCTGGACAGTTTGGACCGACTAATCTGGTCTTTGATTGAGTTCTTAACATTTGAGAAACACGTAACATATCAGCTTGTGGGATACCTTCAGTGATGGCAACAGCTAATGAGATTTCAGCTTCAATTGCTTCTTCAATGGCAGCAGCAGCAATTGGTGGTGGAACGAAAATAGCAGTAGCAGTGGCACCAGCTTCTTTCATAGCATCGGCAACGGTACCAAAGACTGGTCTGTCTAAGTGAGTTTGACCAGCTTTCTTTGGGTTGGTACCACCAACAACTTGAGTACCATAGGCAATTGCTTGTTCAGCGTGGAAGGTAGCTTGTTTACCAGTGAAACCTTGGTAGATAACCTTGGTATCCTTGTTGATCTTCAAGTTCTTGATAGTAGATGCGTAGTTCTTAACAGAACGAGTTGTGGAAAAAGTTCTTCTAAACATGGTTATGATGATGATTGTTGATTGATATAGTGCTGTACAGTACAATAGTATATGTGAATTGAATTGAATAAATTACACGTTATGGACAATGAGTGAAATATTAACTAGCCAGTAGAAAAAACCTAATGTAGTAGTAACAATTCAATTGGATATTTATGAAAGAAAACACAAATTCTAATTAAGACTAATAGTAGATATATTAGATAGAAAAGAGTATATGAAACAGACTAAAATTGAAAAGAATGAAGAAAGACAAGTTTAACCTGTAAAAATCATATGTTTGTTGGTGTATATACAGTTACCAAATTAGCACAGCACATAGCTCTCTCCTCTGCTGTTGTGAAAGAGAGAAAAAAAGACAACACTAACAAAGTTTCTCACTTTCGCTTTCTCAATGGGGCTCATTGATCCTTTCACTCTAATTCTTCACTATGGAGAATCGGATCACATTTTTGCGCGGGAGATTATTACTACGAGAGGTGTACATTTTGATTATATAATACTATATTTTATGTATGGGAATACAGTTAGTTAGTTAGCCTTATAAAAGACCCTCTGTTCTGTAAAGGATCCTTACAAAGAATCTCTGGACACTGGTGAATCTCTTGCCCAGTGTAGTCATGAGACAGAGGGCGAGGAACCCAAAGGAGAAGAGCATGAATGTGGAGAAGATGATTGTGTAGGTGTAGAATGAGAGCAGTGTCACTGTGATCAACAGCTTTGGATGTGTTTTCAAGCTGGGGAACTCGTTCATGATTATAGTACCGAATTTCATGATCAGTGTTGAGCTTACTGCACTGTTGTCAGCAGTTATACCGTTATTACCACTAATAACGGTTTGATCGACAATACCTCTGTTATTTTTACTCTGCGTTATCATATCATGTACAATCCCTATGAAATCTACAGTATCTTCTAGTACATCATATGAGAAGCTAGTCATACTCAAAAGTTGCTTGCTTATAGCTATTATAAACATAGGCATCAATGTCAGCACAATTGAATCGAATATCTTGAAAAGCACTCTTCTAATAGTGTTATGTCTTCTATTATGAGTTATGATGTTATCTATCTCATCGTTATTTGATCCTGGTAAATTGAGATTGTTATCGATTAATCTACCATTTAGAGTTGCCCTGATCCTTACATCTCTGTTAGCATTTCTTATATTGATTAAATGTTCTTGTAATTCTCTTTCATTTTCTACTCTTGCTGAAAAGACATTCTCACCATCAGGTCTTGAAGATGAGTTTATACGAAGCAAGATAGGGAAACGAAGTTGTGTATTTGGATCTACTCTTATGAATGTATTGGCGATCTCAACAATCTCTTCGTCAGTTAATTGAGATAATGGTCTTTCACCAGACTGACTGCGCTCTTCGACTTCTTCGTCACTACTGGACCCTTCATACTCTTCTTCTTCGTCATCATCATCATCTTCATCGCTACTAACGGTCCACCCGTCACTTGTAAACTCATCTAAAAGCTCAAGTTTCCGTATTATCGCCTCTCCTTCATCGTCATGATAGGACCTGGATCTTAAATATCTGCTTGATCTCAATATCCTCGTCATTTTACTGTGATGATGGGTTTTAAGTAACTGATAGTAAGTCAACTATCTACTGTTCTTATGTGATTTAGTACTAAAATACCGTTTTTCTCTCTCCTTCTCCCCCATCTTTTTCTCTCATCTTTAAGGATTGCCCAATCAGGTATGTCTAAATTAAGCAACAATTTTAGTGTAACAATTTGTGCATATCTCGTACTTCGCACTTACCCTCCCTTCCATTATTCCTACAATCTACCCCACCTTTTTAATACTTACAAAAAAGTATACTTCCTATTTAACCTTTATCTCAGTAACTGACTAGCAAGCTTGCATTTAAACAACTGACAGGGAATACGGCCCACTGTATAAAACAATAACTCAATGTCTGGAGGACCTGTACCAGTTTGGAAGAAATATACAACCGGATCAAAAGGCATTTGGGAAGTCATAAGGAAGACTTTGTCGCTGGTATGTATTTGTAAGGTGAGTTCTTTGAACTAGTTTATATATAAGTACTAACATGTTAACTTCTCGATTATAGGTCCCAAATAGATCAACAGGTAACCCATATGTACCTTATTTCAGAAAACCTTCACCCTCTTCTGAACCTAAGAGGTATAAAGAAGCGGTAACTCTTCCCGCCGGTGATATAGCCGGTAATCCATTCCATAAAAGAGATTATAGAAGAAACTATCCTAAAATCTCATCTTATGATCAAACAAAAATTAGTGGATTATTACAATTGGGATCAGCTAGTAACCCAAGGATTAGTGTTGGTGAGAAGGGACAAAAGGAGCTAAGTACTTATCTCTCTACCGAAAGTAATCCTCCAATGCTAGCAACAACTTTACAGTCAGTACCAATTAATATTATCAAAGGTGAATTATTAGGTAAAGAAGGTGAACCTATTACTGCGCCAAGTTTGAATAAGAAATTCAAAGTTAGAATATTGAAAGAAGCTGAACATGGAGGTTATAATGATGATTTATACCCAGTAAGAATCTTTGGAGATGCTAAATAACTAACGCTGTCTTTTCATTGTTTATTATTAATAAGTCATTAGTAATTACATCTATATAGTACAATTCAAGATACTATTATCGCATAAATAAATCCCAAACTTACTAATTTTAATAGCGCTTAATATAACCCAGGTGATGACTCGTCTCAAATTTATAGCAACTATAAAATCTCTATCTGCGGCTCAGTGATAAGAATTTTTTTTTTCTTGCATATACTAAGTTAATCTGGGGTAAACCGTTTAACTTGTTACTTGATAGTCAAGACTTGTTATTGGAAATTGTAAAAGTATATAAGTATGCCACTGAAGGGATATACCACAGAGACATTGGAGAAGTGGTACAATGCCTCAAAAAGGGAAACGTGTATCTTGTATGACTCTATAAATGATTTGAATCAAAGTTATTTGTTACGCGAAGAAGAAGATGAAGACCAGTTTGAAGAGAATATTGATCTGCATGAGAAGACTATGGGTTATATGACAAAAGACCTCAACAGAAAGAGGCTGATTGAGGGTAAGTATTATCTTTCGAAGTTATGAGTTGATTTTGATTTGATTTTGGTATACTAACTTTTGCATAAGATTCCTGGATACAACTAAACAAGGAAGATCCATTTGATACTTTGAGCAGTACGAATACTACTCATGAATACAGGGAAACTTTGGACTCAAAATTTCAGATAGATACCTCACTTTCAAAAATAATATCTAGAAGGTTTACAAATGATGAGATCAACAACTTTGGGCACACAGAAAACGAGTATCTAGAAGTAGAAGAGTCTGATCACAAGGACGATACCGATGACTCGAGCGACAATACCAATATACCTTTCGAGTATTCTTACTATCAAGAGCCAGAAGATACATTGGATATTAAGCTCTCCAAAAGTGAACATTTCTCTATATTCACACCAAACTCATCAGATGCATCATCTGTTTTCGACAACAATAACCTAAATGGGCTGGATCTTGGCATACTGGCTATTCAAATTTTAGGTATCACATTTTTAGTTGGGAGTCTTAGCTTTAGCGTTGGTTATATATACGGTGGGAAACATAGAAATTATTAAACTAGTTTCAATCTATATTATACATAAGTGATTTGTATTTGTACATATTTGTTAATTTATGAGCGTTGCTTTTCTTATATCAGTTTGTAGAGAAATTTGCTCACACCAAAAGCACCAATGCTCAAGGTAACAATAAACTTTATCAGGGTGACAAAACTCTCATTCAGTATTTCGTCAATTGAAAGAAAATTGATAGTGTTTTTTTCAATATGCAGGTTGAATTTGACATCTTTTAAGAAAGTACTTGCATGTTCTATATCTGAAGTGTAGTAATCTGGCCTAAGCTCAATCTTCAAGATATCACCACCAATTTGGTCCAGTCCCACACTAATTGGATTCACAGCTGTCCAGCATAGTCGTATAAAATACTTGGCATCGTCTCCATTGATCTTGATGTAAATTGTCTTGTTCGATTGTAGATCGCTATAATCGGGCCTACTCAGTAGGTTATTATGTGGTACTTTTTGTGATTTGAGGTCAGTCAAACTCAGCGATGAGGGCAATAGATCGACTGAGAGTTGCCAGAGCTCCTCATCTTCGGGGAAACTAAAATAATTTATTGGCGCATCGATCGTACTTTGGGCATTGAAGGGTTGGAAATCAATTCCTTGAAATAGAGAACTGCTACTTTCTTGTTCTATAACGGACGTTTTCTCAAATAAAGTGGCCTCCGTATTCGCGTATACGGCACATACTCCCACTATGAGCACTTTAAGAACCAAATTGAGTATCATGTTGATGTTGCTAATGTATCCTCACTAGTTACTCCAATACCAAAGTCAATTGATAAAATAACTAGTAACAGAATACGATCAAAGTGAAAAACAAAAGTCCGGGAAATTTACAGACACGAAATCGGCGTGTCGATTTAATTGCACGAGACGTGACAAAATTTAGTGTCACAAAAACATATTTTTACTTCCAGCCGCACACGACTTTTCTCTTTTGTTTTGTTTTTGTTTACATTTCAAATTTATTTCAATTATTTGACATGTCAATATAAGCCTACTAGCTAGAATTGCTACTCATATACCCAAAATTACTTTCATCGAGCATGAACAGAATAGGCCTGGGTGACTCCATAAGTGCGGTTAGTTCTCCTATCCCAAAATCAAAATCCTCCACCAACATCAAGTCCAAAATAGCTGGTGCTTCTCCAACAAATTTGGCAAGCAAGGCTGATTCACCTACAGTCAATGAGGGATTGTCACAGTACCAAATGCCAATGCCAACTTCACCTGTGAAAAGGTTGAATACTGCAGCATTGGCATCCACTAGTCCTTCAGCGAAAATCCATACAAATAAGTTCAAATTCTTAGATCAAGAGTACTTGAACGAGCTAACCTCTATCATTGAAAAGAACTTTCAGGCATTCGAAGAGAAGATGCATTATATGTTAGCTCAAGACTACTCCACAGAAAAAAATTTAGACAGTTTTGATCAAGATAAAGGACTCATGGATGAAAAATTAGCTGATATCAAGTCTGTTTTAGACGAAATTGTTTCAAGATCTAAGAACAACAATTCTTCCCTTGCATCATTAAATGAGAATCTAATGAAGTTCAACGACAATATCTCAAATAATGACACAATAGGTAGTATGATGGAGAAATTACAGGAACTCTTGAACAAGTCCGAGGCCACAGAGTTTGTAATTCAAAACGCAATGGATAAGGTTAATTTAGATACCCAGAAAATTATAGAAAGCCACGAAAATAAACTACTTGAAGCATTCGAGGCTAATACACAAGAACTTAACAATGATTCCAAAACAGTTATTGAAAACTTACAGTCTCAACTGTCAAGGCTACAAATTCTTGAAACGTTATCGCCTAAGTTTGATTCAGTTCAATCTAACTTGCTTGAAAAGCTGAATGAGATTAAAGATTCCAACAACAACGCTGAGGTTACTCAAGCTATCGAGCAATTGGGTCCTACAATTTATAACAAGATATCAAATGATAACACAGCGGACACCATTGTATCTGAAATCAATAGTTTGAAAGAAACTCTGCTGTTCTCCATGGAGAAAAGCGAAAAATCTACCCCAAGTGATATCAATCAAGTGCTAAAACAATTATCTAATAAAGAAGAGGATCATTTCGAGAATTTACAGTTGTCTCTCGGATCGAAACTAGATACCATAGTCATGGATCTACAGGCTAAAGGTGAGCTGGCCACCAACCACATTGACCAGCTTGGCTCTAGCCTTATAAATGAAATCAAGTCAATTAATACGAAGGACGATTTACAAGCATTACACAACGAAGTGATGTCTATCAACAAAAATCATGATGTTACGTTAAGCAAGATAGAAAACCTTTACAACACTTTACAGTCTAATAATACAGATAACGATATCCAGAAAAGCATCGAGGATGTAAGATCTTTCATAACAAATGAACTTGCCTCAAAAGTCGAAAGTATCAATTCTGAGAGTTTCAGTGAATCTAATAGACTGATCTCCGTGTTGAAGGAAGAGTTATCACAAAACTCCATGAACTTCACGAAATCCATAGAGCAAGTTGGCACAACTGTGAAAGAAGGCTCACATAGCTTGAAAGAATCATTGATATCTGAGATGAAAGTGTACAATGAAGAATTGAAAAGTGAAATCAGTAATTGCACTGATGTTCTACAAGCCCAATTGAAAAGTATAGAGGAAGATAGGAAATCCTCATTGCTCAATGATAATTTACTCAATATTGAGCAGCTTGAAACCAATAATAAGGTCAAAGATGACGAAATATCAAGGCTCAAATCGATAGTAGCAAAACAACAGTCTGAATTGAAGCAAAAAGATGCTAAAGTGAACGAGTTGGAGAATAGATCAACCTCCAAAGATGAGGAAATCAAAACACTGAAAGCCGAGATAACGGCAAAGGACAATACTATCAAAAACTTAGAGAGCAAGCTGGAGTTGAACAATGATATTCACGAGTTAAAGAATGTAGTGAAAGAGCTAACAAACGATAAAAGTGAACTATTGATCAAACTAAGCTCGATCGCGCAACGGTTCAGTTCGGTGAAAAATGAGCTCAGTTATTTAGCGAGCCAAAAAGCCGAGCTCATCGAATCAGTAAAAGAAATAAGTAACAATGCCTCTCAAGAGTCTTCTGTTCTCGCTCAGGGACACGACTTAGATTCCATCATGTTACAACAAAAGCATAGAAGATCCATGAAGGATATTACGAACAGTGATATGTCCGATAAGGAAAACAACAACTACAGCAAGAAGAAGTCAAAAGCTGAAAAAAGGAATATTACAACGGGTTTATTTTGAATAATCTATAGTGTATAAGATTCGCATGTATAGTATAAAAACAGTTTATGATTCGATCTTCTTCGGCATTTCTTATACAAAAAAGTAAAGTACTTTAATTTCTATTGTTGTTTGCTGCAAGTTTTACCAATTCGAGTAGGGGAGCATTCCTTCATCGGCACTCGTAGTAAGATTGTGCACAAAATGCATACATTTAACGCGCAAACTCGAGCGATTTGTCTGTGAAATTCCGATTCTCGCGCCAATCAAGAAAATTTCCCTTTTTGGTTATAAAATTCCGAAAGATAAGACAGGTTCCAGGTGTTTATCACCCTTGCTATCTACAGTATTACTAAAGCTTATGAACTTGCTTTTATAATATACTTACTCAATTACTAAGTTTAAATGGAGATAGTCAACTACAGTAGCTACTGTGTTGAGCCTATATCACATTTCAAATACTAAATAGCAAAACCGAGGAACTCCAGTAAATTATAGTACATATAAAATTTCAATAAAGCCTTTTATATAAATTATAGATATAGATAAGAAAGCCCCACCGAAATTGACCGAGACTTATATAATGTAGAGCGGCTCAATTCGGTCGCTATAAGTTGTCAAATTATCTTTTATCTTCTGACAGTTATTGTGAATTTAAGATTGATCTTGTGCTTTTCTCATTATTATAAATAACCCTTTGCTTCTCCTCCTGTTCATTCCCAAGTTCTTGCTTTTTATCTTTACTTTCTTCTCTATCATTATACTACAAAAAATAGTTCGATAATTATAATATAACATAACAATAACAAAATGGCTAGCACACAAGTTATCTCAAGAGGTGATCTCCTTGACGAAATCAAAAACGGAAGTCTTCACACTAGAATTCCAACTGAAGCTTACGACGCCAACATTAAACCAGCTTTTGAATCCCTTGCAAATGTTGACGTCAACGTCAAATTCGACCCAAAGAAACATCTTTCCTTTACTAAGGAAAAAGCTGCTCAAGTTAAACGTACTACAATGGAAGAACTTGGCGTTACTTCTCCAACTCAAATTTCCGAAATTGGTGTCAGTGATCCATTCGAGTTATTCACTGAAGAATGTGTTAACATTATGAGAGCTGAAATCTTACAAGATAAACTTTTCTCAAAATGGGCTAGAAGATCCGACTCTTCTACTTCAGGTTTAGACTGTGTTATTAGAGGTTACGCTAAATCTTCTGCTCCTTTCACATACGCTGCTTGGACTCACCCAGAAACCGTTGCTGCAGTTTCCGCAATGGCTGGTGTTGAGTTAGAAGTTGTTATGGATTATGAAGTTGCTCACATTAATATCGCTCTTAAACCAGAAGATGAAAATTTAAGTAAACAATTAGACGCAAGAAGAAAATCTTCATTAGCTTCAAAGGGAGATGATATTCCTGCAGTTGTCGGATGGCACAACGACTCTTATCCATTTGTCTGTGTTTTAATGTTAAGTGACACCACTGGTATGATTGGTGGTGAAACTTTATTGAAAACCGGAAATGGTGAAATTCTCTACACCCCTGGTCCATCTTTAGGTAAAGCATGTGTCTTACAGGGTAGAGAAATTCTTCACTTAGCCCCAGTCCCTGTTGGATTTACTGAGAGAATTACTGCTGTTACTTCTTACCGTGCTAAAGACCCATTGAAACCAGAAACCTCTGTTTTGAGTACTGTTAAACCAGAAACTCACTTTGGTTCATTCTACAATGAATTCTACCCAGAATGGATCGACTACAGAATGGACATAATCACAGCTAGAGCTCAACACTTGAAGGAAAAATACAACGCAGCTAAAGAAAAAGGATTAATGTTTGAAAAAGAAGAATGTATGAAATCTTTGAAAGAGCTTGGTGACTATGTCAACAAGACTTGGCAAGAAATGGAAGTTTCTGATGAAGAATGGAATAAACACATGGCTAAAGTTTTAGCTCGTACAGCTTAGTCAAAGAAATAATACAATTAAAATTTTTACTCCCAAAGTTTTTGTATAAAACTACATTTTGCTTTCTTTACCATGACAAACCAAAATATCGCTATAAGCAGGTATACCTTTACTTTGCTTATTACAATTTCTCAGTTCTATTGACTAGTACTGAATGATCTGTTTTTATTATTTATTATATATTTATTTCGCTTAATAAATATTTCCTGTTCAATCTTCTTGTTAGTAAATACCTTCTGGCAAAAATCACCATCAATGAATATCAATCAACCGTACGTTATACTTCCTCTATAGAAAAAAATTTTAAGGGGTTAAACGCCGAGTGAGTGCAAAAAGAGATTTTCGATAAAAAAGATAAGCGGTCGATCGACGAGAAAGATAAAAATTATCGTCCAAAGTGGGCAACTTATTTGTAAATGAAGGTTAAATATGTCAGTTGCCTTCCTTAAATTTATATCCCAGGGACTAGCATAAGTACAGGCATTGACAAGTATAGTGATTACCACAACATAGACAGAAGATGAAGTTAAGAGTACGAGTAAATGCCATTTCGAAAGTTCTTACAATTGGGGATGATTTCACTGTTGGAGAGTTCATAGAGGAACTCAAGACCATTGACCCAACTTCATACGAGCTTACCATGATCAAATTTGGCTTCCCACCAAAGACGCTGGAATTGAAGGACGAAGACGCTAAACTGACAGACCTCGGGCTGAAATCAGGAGAGTCAGTAGTGGTAATGACTGATAAACCTGTTGAGACCGCGTCAAAACCTGTTGCATCTGTAAATAAATCATCATCGGGATCAAATCAGCCAATCAACGAGTCTAAAGCGCTATATATCAAAGTCCCAAATGCAGATCAAGAAGCTTATATGGTCCTTCGGAAAATCCCAGATGACAATTCATGTATGTTCTCATCGATATCGTATGCCGTGTATGGCCCCAAGGAATATTCTCATGCTAATGAATTTCGTGAGATTGTGAGTGATAAAATCAGAAGAAACGAAGATAAGATCTACAACGATGCTATATTAGGAGGCAAAAGTATCAAGGAATATTGTTCATGGATAAAGAAAAGTACCAGTTGGGGAGGTGCTATTGAGCTTAGTATATTAGCTACAGCATTGAATATATGTATCTGGTCAGTTGACGTTGAGAGTGGCAAAATATACAAATTTAATGAGATAGAAGGGTTAGATATCATAGTGTTATGTTATTCAGGTATTCATTATGATGTGATTGGATTAAGTTTTGAGGATAATTTGGATAGAGTAGAGTATGATCAATTGATATTCAACGAGAAAAGGGATCCTAAGAAATATCAGATTATGAAAGATAATGTTTTGAAACTTGCAGATATGTTGAAACAGATGAGATACTATACCAATACAGCTAGTTTCAAGATCAAGTGTCAAGTATGTGATTCTACTTTCACAGGTGAAACAGAGGCCAGTACGCATGCTGCAAAGACAGGTCATTACAAATTTGGTGAAGTTGACTAAAACTATAAATACTTTGATATTAATCTAATATAAAAACTCCCATAAAAAAATGCATCTATATAGATAATTAAGTAGGATAAAATAAATAATGACAAAAAAATATGACATAGTAAATAAGTTTTTGGTGTAGTAGTTGTAGTAATAGTAAGTTGATCTAATATTGTAACTGTGATGATGTATCATCATCGATATCTAATTTGGCCTTGTCCTTTATATCCGGCTGTAGTATTTTTAGGTGTACATCTGTTTTGTATTTTCAGTTGCTTCATCATAGCATATAATAATATTTTTGATACGTGTGTGTAAGTGTGTAATTTGTATTTTCGTTATCCGTCTATTAGAAAGCTAATCCCAGTAAGTAAAGTAAAGCGAAATAAAAAAAGTATAAAAAAAGTAGAAGAAAATAATAGTTGCTCATGAACATGTAAGAAGGAAAAAGGTAAAAAGGTGAAAAAGTAATAAATAATAACATAAATCAATGCTGCTGTACCTCATCAAAAAAATCAAATAAAAGGCAAAGTAAAAGAACAACATAATGTGAAAAAGATTGTTTGGCCTACTCCTACTCCTCAATATCACCTTCTGAAATAATGTTGTTGACCACATTTCCACCAAAACTTGAGTTACGGCGATGCGATGATCCAATTGAATTGTTTATTCCTCTTGAATTACTTGCTGTGTTGATCACATTTGAGATTGATCCAGAAGCTGAAGAGCTTGGAATTGAGGCAGAACCAATTGAGCCAGGTCCTGAAATTGAGCCTGTGGTTGTACCAGCACCCGATGCCATATTCTTATTATTGTAATCGTAAATAAATTGGGATGGAACAAAACTTGAATTGGATGACGTGTTCAAAGGTGGTGAAGTTTGTAATGGTTGTTGATTTGGGTAATTGCTACTGTTATTGTTGAATTGTAATTGATATTGTTGGAAGTTAGGAGCAGCACTCAAGTGATCTTGAGTCGGTAAATTAAACATTGGTTGTTGCTGTGTAGGTTGTTGAGTGAAACCAAAAGTGTTTTGAGAAGAAGGAGAGGATAGTACAGGTAACGATGTTCTTCTTTGTGGCATCATCATCATATCAACTTGTGCCTGTGCCTGCGCTTGAGCTTGAGCTTGAGCTTGAGCTTGAGCCTGCGCTTGCTGTAATTGTAATTGTTGATAATGTTCATTGATTTTCAATACGTGAAGTTTTTGCTGTGGGGAAATAGCACACATCCAAATTCTAGTCTTGTAAATTCTGAATAATTCCCTGACTAAATCTCTGAAATCAATTCTTACATTACTGATATAGTAAAAGGTTAACTTTCGTCTATCGAATTGATACTCTGCATCATAAACAATCATATCTAAATTATGAGACTTGACTTTCAATTGACATAGTTGTTTTGCCTTTTCTTCATCTGCTTTTTTCAGGATCAGGTGATTGATTTCATTAGTGTAGGCAAATCTAACGATTGGTTTAGGATAATGTAATGCGGGTTGAGTAGTTGATGTTGATGTGGAGCTTGAATTATCAGCGTTCGAAGAATTATTATTGTTATTATTATTGTTAATGACTTCATTTGACAAGGCAGCTTGCTGTTCTTGGAATTGTCGTAGTTTAAGTAATTTTGCCTCATCTAATGTAACGTTCAATTTAACAACTTTTCCTAAATCTCTACCTCTGTCTGCCTCTACTATGACTAAATCACCAATCTTGATATTCATCATTTGATATTGTTGATCAGGAACATAGAATACATCAGTTCTAGTATTCTTGAAACAAACCAGCACCAATTTATTATTTGCGGAATTAGTGGTATTAGGAAATTTTGGTAATAACTGACCAGAGCTATTGAATTTTTGTAAATCTTTTTGTAAATCTAAGAATTCAGCAGATGGAGTACCAAAATATAACTCAGCATCTTTGAACAATTGTTGTTGTTGTTGCTGTTGCTGTTGATTATGCTGTAATAAAGACGGATCTTGTTGTTGTGAAAGCATTAAATTATTGAATTGCTTGATTAGGTTTTGATTTGTGTTATTCGAAGTTTGCTGATTAACTAATGGATCAATTTCAAAAGTCTTTGAGTAATCGAGAGTTGGTGCCCCTGGGGGTTGTAATTGCTGTTGTTGTTGCTGCTGCTGTTGTTGTTGTTGTTGTTGTTGTTGTTGTTGCTGCTTATATTGAGAAGATATCATCATTAGTTCTTCAATTGAGTTATTATTGATTAAATTATCATCAATACTGGAACCATATGAGTGACGACGTGGGGTAAAATTAGATCCAATGACAGCTGACAATGGTGGTGAGTTTGCTGAAGTGGTATTCATATTTGTGGAGTTGTTCCATAGGTATTGTTTAGCTGCATTGACAGCTGCGGCAGAATTCGGAGGTGATGTATTAGTAGTATTAGTATTTGGTATTTGATTGTTGCTATTATAGTTATAATTACTCCAATTACCATTATTGTTATTTGACTGTGCCATATTACCAACGATGTTTAAGCCAGGGTATGTAAGTATGGGAGAGCCAGCAGAACCAATGGAAGAACCACCTGATTTCATTTCTGCTCCACTTGTTGCTGTAGTATTGTTATTTGTAGAAGTGTTCCAGATATTACTTGCAGAACTTGTAGAAGCTCTTGAAGCATGCGAGGGAACAAACGTAGTGCTTGTATTTGGATTCATCAATGGAGGGTTAGAACTAGTTGATGAGACGCTTAATCTATTCAAGTCATTTATTGAAGAAGCAAATGAAGATCTTCTGTTTGCTGTTGCGTTAGTTGCATCTAATGCGGGATTCATCAATGAAGAGGCAGATATAGGGCTTAATAACAATGGATTCGTTGCTGTAGATGTATTGTTGGTGGTTGTATTTATCATTGATGTTTTAGGTTGCTGTGCAGATTGTGCAGTTGAAGAAGTTGCATTACCCCATAGTGAAGTATTAACTTGGAAAGGATCATTGAAAGTTCCGGTACCTGCCATATTACTATTATCATCCAGTATATTGTTGACTGTTGTTGTTGGTGGTTGTTGTCCTAGCAAGTTCTCTTTCTGTTTAATCTCATCTATTATCGTATCAGTTGCTTGATTCATATTGCTATCTTTTTCAAATTCTTTAACTATATCAGAGGGAAGGCTAAAGGCTTTCTTGCTAAGTGTATCAGTTGTATCAGTGTCTTCAGAAGTGTTAGGTACAGTCTCAGTTGAATTCACTTCACTGCTTATACTTTGCTCAGTATTAGAGAGTAAATTTGAGTCAATCAAATCTGTATTTGAAGATAAACCCTTTTTTGCCCTTGTACTACTACTAGCTAAATTGGAATCTTTAGTATAAGAATCACTACTATTCTTATTATTATGTAAGTCTGAATGATTATTTCCACTATTGCCAATACTATCAACTGAAGAAGGATTGACCAATGGTATATCAGACATATTATTCAATTGAACAGAGATAAAGATGTATAATATAATAAAAATTATGTAACAAACAAGAAAGTCATACAATATATATTATGTTATAATCACATCACGGCACCACCTGTCAACTTACATACTTAATCTACCATACTTAGCGTAATTCTCTCGTTTTCTACAATTTTTTTTTTCTGTAATTTCTCAATTTGGTTATAGTGGATTATGTAATAAAATCTGGAGAAATGGGGGTTTCATTTGCTTTATAGCGGTTAGCTAACACCTGCTGGGCGGGTTAGTTTGAGCAGGATTTAAGTAGTAGTGCTTGTAGTACAGAAACAGATAAATAAATTGAGAGATAGGACATATATAAGGGGTATACATATACGTTGGTATGTGTGGGTTCAGTTGGGTAGAGTTGGATTGTTCAATGTGTTTAGCAAAAACAAAGTAACTAAGAAGAAGTAGCAACTGGAGCGGATTGGTTTTGAGTAGCATTAGAAGAGCGAGCAGCTTCACTATTAGTGTCCATTGAACCAGAAAGTTCAGCTTCTCTTTCAGCGATAACATTCTTCAAACACTTAGTTTTAGCCTTTTGTGATCTCCAGTGGGCTGATAAACCATCTTTACGTTTGAAAGATTTACCACAGCCCCACTTCTCACCGTTTTTCAATAAGCCACCACATACGAAACCCATACCAGGTTTGAAATTATGTTGTGCTTCTTCGTGTCTTCTTCTGTCTGAATGTCTTGCGAAATTTTTCTTACATTCTTGACATTGGAATGGCTTTTTCTTCAAGTGAGTTGATTGAATGTGGGAGTTCAAGTTCATCTTTCTTGAGAAAACTTTTGTACATTCGTCATATGGACAAGCGAAACCGATATAAGTTCCACCGATGATAGTATTTGGTTTAGCGTTATCCAAGACAGATTCATCAACTGCCACAGCGGCTGCCGCGGTAGCAGCAGCAGCAACAGCTGCGTTATTATTATTGTTGTTATTATTATTTGACGTACTGTTTGAGTTATCTCCCTTCTCCCCAGTAATAGAATTATCAATCACACTATTTGCGTTATAATACTGTGCACCAGCATCACTTGAAGAACTTTGGAAAGTAGCTAAAGCAATATCAGCAGCTTTTCTACTCCATTCTCTATTATCATGTTCTGTCTTCATTGTACCGTAAACATTTTGTATATTTTCACCATTTGTAGTAAAACCGTTGACTTGTTGTTGTTGTTGTTGTTGTTGATTACCATTTGACTTACCCATTGCATAGTTACTATTTGGTTTTTGTTGTCTGAAAGAGGATTGCATCATAGAAGAGTTTGCTAATTCCATCAAAGGATTAAGCTTTGTGCTGTTATTGTTGTTATTGTTGTTATTATTATTGTTATTAGTGTTGTCACCGGTATAGTAAGTTGGGGTAGCTGAAGCTGTAGCGGCATTGATATAAGAGGAACTAACAGCTGATAGAGGGTGTTGTAAATTATTAGCCGAACTGTTTGTGTTACTAAATAAATTTGTTATATCTTTGTTATCACCTCTTAAATTTGAAGTTGAAGGTAAATATCTTGAAGATCCAAATGATGGATTTGAGGCGGTGTTTGCATTTGAATCTGCAGAATTTGGATTTGTATTTGGTATACTACCAGATTGGATAACAGAAGCCTGTGGTGGTGGTAAAACAGACGAGGAGTTGATCAAGCTTGAGTATTGTTTAAAAGATGGAGCATTAGTGGAAGAAGAAGGCATAGTGGCTGAAGAGTTTGATGAGTTTAAGTTCATATTTGAGAAAACGCTAT
This sequence comes from Wenyingozyma methanosorbosa, assembly GCA_030570755.1. Classification (NCBI taxonomy): domain Eukaryota; kingdom Fungi; phylum Ascomycota; class Pichiomycetes; order Pichiales; family Pichiaceae; genus Wenyingozyma; species Wenyingozyma methanosorbosa. The sequence goes on along the minus strand of JAJLWP010000043.1, from coordinate 22,535 downwards.
CAGATAAAGAGTTGTTTGTGTTGTTGTTATTGTTATTGCTGTTAGTGTTTTGATTATTTGTAATTTTATAGTTATTGTTAGTGTTACCAATCTGTGGCTTGCGTGACCCTGTATTCTTTGATACCATTGTTGCGTTCTTTTCCCAAGAGATAGAATATGAAAATGGATGATAGATTGATTAGATTATAAGTGAATAGATAAAATCCTAAATAGAAAAATAAAATAAATGGGCAGAGAATCTATTAAAGTGCAGTGAATGAAATGAGCAGCGCCTTCTTCTCAACTTTTCCTTTCTTTGCAAAGGAGTTTTTGCTCTGCCATTTTTTTTTTCTCTTTTTGTTTTTTCCGTTTAAAAGGGAGAGACGAGAGACACGGTTATTTATGGGATTATGTAATCTATCTCAGCCTCTCTCTTACATTTCCAATTTAGTAGATTATTTGGTATTGGGGACACTACCCGTTTCTTTTATTTTTATGTGGCTGGTGTAAAATTATTTTTATGTGGCCAGTAATGTAATGTTGTGGCAAATAATTTTATAAAAAATTTTTAGAATTTGAAAATCTTCTGTACAGTTATATAAGTATCTATAACTTGTATGTACTTGATATACTTGAGTACTTCATACTTACAGTCAGCCAGTTAAACTAAGCAACAATGTCGGAGAAAGTGAGGTATTTCCTCGAACAGTCAGTTCCTGAACTTCAGGACTTGGAAAACAAAGGTCTTTTCAATAAGAAAGAAATCACCATGATAATGCGTAGAAGAACAGATTTTGAAATGCGTATCATGGGTAGATCTGCAAATATCAATACATATATTAAATACTACAAATTTGAAAAACACTTGGATAAATTGAGGTTGAAGAGAAGAGAAAGATTGAGAAAAGCTGGCTTGTTAGATAACAAACTAACTATATCAGATTACTCATCACAACGTCGTATATTATTTATATTTGATAGAGCTATACAAAAATTCCCATCTAACTTATTGATATGGTCAACCTACTTGAAATACGCTAAGAAGACAGGATCTGTGAAAGTTATCTACAGAATTTACTCCAAACTCTTACAATTACAACCTAAGAATATAAACGCTTGGTTAAGTGCAGCTTCATATGAATTTGAATATAACAAAAACTCAAAAGGTTGTCGTAACTTATTACAAAAGAGTTTGAGATTCAACCCTGAGTCATTGGAGTTGTGGCTAAACTATGCTAAATTCGAACTTAATTACATCACCAAGTTATTACAAAGAAGAAAGTTATTGGGATTAATGAGTGAGAAGAACCAAAAGGAAGAAGAAGAAGAAGAGGATGAGGAGGAAGAAGATAAAGATATTGATCCATTCAACACAGATGTTATTAAATTAGACAAAGAAGACGAAAGAAAAGAATTGAACAATTTACCAGATATCAATATGAATATGTTAGGTTCAGTAGAATCTAATCCTGCATTAAGAGGTGCAGTCGCTTTAACCATTTTTGATGTTTCCATTGCTACATTGATCAAAGAGTGGAATATCAACTCAATCAACGATTCACATAAGATAATAGAGATTTGCTCAAAGTATTTAGAGTTGTTTGACCAATTTGTCGAATTAGATAGACTATATCTCTGTGATCATGTTATCAGATACTTATTGACAAACGACTACACTAAGAATAACTCCAAGGTTATAATATTAGACTTGACTTTGATCTTGAGATACGTTGAAATTGACGATGAGAAATTCGTTGAATTATTACAAAATTCAGTTAAAAAATACATGGCATTGTTATCAAGAAGCAGTAATATCAATAAAGAAGAAGTCAAGAAATTATACACTGATTTCCTCAGTGATAAGTACATTAACCACGAGAACCAAAACGATAAGACACAGCAATTACTATCATTATTGATCAAAAAATGTAAGAATATATAGTCATCTTATATTATGAGTATTATTTATTATAATTTTCAATCAGTTTTACCTAACTCACCACCAAATGGACTGCGCACTAAGTTCAACTTAGACATTCTAAATCTTATAATATATAATCCAATCAAGAATCCAATAATCAAACAGCAAATATTATAACCCAGAACACTATAACTTGAGTAACCATTCAACACAAAAGGTAATTTGTAAAAACCTGTATTTAAATATCCTGGCTTGTAACTCTGATCATGTAAACTATCAAGATCAACTTCGTTTGTATTCACGATATTATCAACGTTCAACCAACGAACTGCGAAACTTAACTTCATAACATCTCCAATGACGATCCTTGTTGTATTGGTACCTGAACTCCAAGCAATAGAACTGATGATATCAGGTATGACCAAATCTTCTTTGTTTGTGTTTTTCTTTGGATTACCCATTGTGATTAACATATTCACATTTGTATCAACATCGACATGTGATTCAGAGACATAACCTCTCAAAGCGATGATCAATGGAACATAAGCTTCTAACTCAGGCAATACTGGTAAATGACAAGAGAATGGCGAGTCTTCATGAATGTACAACTGCAACAAGTGATAAAACTCATCACTTAATCTTAAAGAACATATTAAATCTTCATTTATGCCATAGCTTATAGACAATGGTTCACCTGTTTCAAGACATCTAGGAAACTGTTGGTATATGATATTACCATTCTGATCAAACTTATGCTCCCCATTATCAATTTGTCTAGATATACAAGTCAATGGTATTGAATCACCTTTTTTGTATCTTTGTAGACTAGGTAAATTTTCAATTGGTTCTTGATCTGGTGTGATTAGTGGGTATATGTTATTTGTCTTTGCATTGACTATTGTTGAACAGATCAGTACTAATAAACTTATTATCAACTTCATTTGTGTAGTATTTTGGTTAGTAAGATGAGAATTAACACTTAATAACTAAGAGAAAACTGAAATTTAAGCGGTATAAATAGATACTGTCATACTACAGGCATCAACAATGCTTTTACTTTTCTATTTTCAGCTCTTTATTTACATTGCTTTGCAGTGTGGATGTTTTTTTTCTTTTTTTTTATGATTTACTTTTTACACAGGGTGTTCTCTTTTCTTAGGGAGATTTGGTTTTGTCTGTTTTTACAACAATGGAAACTGTCTTATATCATAATAAGTTGTTGATAGTCGATCTCTAATAATACATAATATATATATATATACAGCCTATGAAGCATTACACCATTTCTGCTGAACAAAGAACTCATATATTTTCGAGGTTTTGTTAACATCAATCTTGAGTAAGTCTCTAGCGGTTTTCTTCTTGAGAATACCACCAGTTCTCAGTAGTTCACGGAACAGAGTTTCTTTAATGGCAAGGTATGGCTTAGGTAACATTCTCAAAGTACTACACAGTAGTCTTTCTTCATTTGATAATAAATCGTAATCTGCCGCATGCGTTATATCTAATGGAGCAACATGTTTTGAGCTTCTCTTTGTTGTGGTAGCTGATGTGTTACTCATTTGATTCTGTACTTGTTGACCATCACCACCATATTCTAAGCCTGTTGTGAAATATTTGGATCTTGTCAATGTGAAACCTGAGTTTGCTGTAGCTAATGAGGCGGCAGAGTGTAATGAATTTGATGTGTGTCTCGAGACACCATTTGCATTGTTGTTTAAGCCAGTTATTGAACCATTCAATAAGGCATTTGAATGTCTTTGTAAATTAGCCTGTCTTATTATCTTATCTTTCTCGAATTTAGCACCAGCTTCAAAAGTAGTGATACCGTTCTTTCTCCATTCTTGTAATTGTTGAATCTTGGATCTTATTCTTAGCTCTGCTAGCATATCTGTTGTGAAATTACTGAAATCTTCTGGAGTTAATACTCTTGCAAATGGTTTTAACTTATTGTACAATTCTCTCTCTTCTTTTGATCTCTTCTTATCTATAGCTATGTTATTTCTATAATCTAATAACTTATTCTCAATTATGAGTCTCTTTCTCTCTGCTCTTAAAGTCAATTTCGAGTTATAGATATCCAATATCGTTAACTTCAATTCAATATCCTGCTCTGAATCTTCAGTTAAGTCAAATACCATATCCTGAACAACTTTCTCTGCCTCATCTTCAGCTTCTTCTTCAAATTCCAATCTACCAGGCATATATTTTTGAATATCTGAACATAATGGAGTACTTTGTAATACTTTTTTAGGAGGTGGCAATGGCATCTTTTTACGTAATTCCATTCTCTTTTTTCTTTCATTGAGGAAATCTGTTGTTGATATGTCAGGGAAACTCTTGTTTAAGTCGGGTATTGGATAATATTCACTATTGAGGTAGATGTCTTCATAATGTTTATCAACTTCTTCTTTAGATCTACCACCTATATGATCACTTATATCTTGCCAATTACCCAGACCGAGAGTTTGACAACCTTCAATTAACAACAATTCTTCATCAGCACCCCAATATTCTTCAAATATAGGGTACGCATGTTGTTCAATAATTTTATAATCATGCCATGGTTTATGTTTCCCCGAAGAAGCACCTTGAGCGAAACAAGGTACACATAAATCATAATCAACACAAACTGCGCAACGTATTCTTATTCTTCTTGTACAATCAGAAGAACATACATCACAGTGAAATTTTGCCATTACGTGGGAGTTTTATGTATGTGAATAGAGGGTATATATATAGTATGACAATTGATTGAGATGTAAATAGATTATAGCCTTATCTTATCGCCAATACTGATGGTACACTGAAAACTTCACAGGAACTCAATATTTCTCTCCTCCACGCCAAAGATTAAGAAAGGAGAGCGAGAGACTGGAAGAGACGGCTGTGGAACTATAAATTATAAAATTGGAGACTATCGACCTGATGGTGTTTGAATTAGTCTAATCTAATCTGATTATCTAATCAATTTGGATTTAATTTCCATCTCTGTCAAAAGTCACGTGGTGCCAACGAGGGCTAGAGGGTTTGTCAATCAAAATATAGGAAATATTACATAATCAAAATAAAATAACCTGCAAACAGTCACAGTAAATAAAGATCAACTTATTTAAAACTCCCCACACCTCACTGTTAAATCAAAAAAAAATTCTGAACAAAAAAAAATCTACAGCTCCCAGCTTGAGAAATCCTACTGCTAGTAAATTCACTGCGTTTCCTCTGGCTAAACTGTAAAATTTCAATATTACACTTGGTTAAGTTTTTGATATATATCACTTAAGTCACTTTATTGAATATAGTTTTATTATCTTATTTAATTCAAACAAATATCAAATAATATATCAAAATGGTATGTGATAGCACAGATTCAAGAATGAAGTAGATACAATAATGTATATTCACTGGAGTTTGATTTGTGAAGAAGGAGTGTCATCAAGATTGATTTCCAAGCAGGATGAATGATATGAAGAAGAAGAAGAGGAACTTAGACTTATAAGAGGGCAATGTGATTAGAAATGTACAAGTTGAGGATTATATGCAAGACCAGACAAGATATTGATACTTTTAAACGAAGAACGAACTATAAACTTACATATCTATAAACATCAAGAGTGAAAAACTAGCACTAGAAGCAGAAGCATACACCATACCACAGTTGAGCTATTTACAAATTTTACTTACAGCATATATACAAAATCATCGAACGAGTAATAAACGTCATACTCGACAACATTGAGACCAAGTGGACGAAATACCAGAGACTAATCAAGCGAAAGTACCAGACCTCCACTAAACCTTTCACTCAAACACAACTATCAACTACAGACTTACGACCAGAAATATATGCATCTATATACAATCACACTACAAGACCAATCATACTAACATAATAATCACTTTAATGTGAATCATTTTTATTACTGTAGGGTAGAGTTAGAACAAAGACCGTCAAGAGAGCCTCAAAGGTTTTAATTGAAAAATATTACCCAAAATTAACCTTAGATTTCCAAACCAACAAAAGATTAACTTCTGAAATTGCTGAAATTCAATCTAAGAGATTAAGAAACAAGATTGCTGGTTACACCACTCATTTAATGAAAAGAATTCAAAAAGGTCCAGTTAGAGGTATTTCTTTCAAATTACAAGAAGAAGAAAGAGAAAGAAAAGATCAATATGTTCCAGAAGTTTCTGCTTTAGATTTATCTAAAACTAAGAATCAATTACAAGTTGATCCAGATACTGAAGATTTAATCAAATCTTTAGGTTTCAAACTCCCATTAAATGTTACTCCAGTCTCTGCTCACAGAGGTAGACGTTTCATCAGAAAATAAATAAATTAAATTATATTTAATTATATCATTAAATTAATACAACAAATAGTATATTAAATTATTAAGTATAGCTAATCTTCAAGATAAGAAGCTGTGTGTGTTTTTTTTCTACCATTAACATTAATCCATTTCTTTGATAATCTTAGTACAATACTCAGCTATAGTTTTAGCCCTCTCTTCAAGCAATTCTCCACGTTTTTCCAAGTTAGTAGCATAGTTATTAACACTTGAAACTATCTTCAAGAAACTATTATTAAGTTTTCTTCTTTGTAAAATAATCCGCTTTATTAACATCTCATACCTTTGTACAATTCTGAACCCTTCAGCTGACCACTCAGCAAAATCTTTATTAACAAAATCAACAAAATGTTGCAATAACTCTGCGTCTTGTTCAACACCTAGATCTTGCTCTTCTTGGAAAAGTGTCTTTTGAAAATTTTCATTTTCACCAATAATCTCTGTATACAATGGAGTTTCCAATTTGACAAACTTTGTAGGGCATTTGTACTGGATCTCTTCTTCTACGTGACCTTGATCACCATCTTGTCCAATGACATCTTCTTTAGTAACCTCATCTTTCTTTTTCACAACAGGAATAATGTTTTCTTTTTCAGTATTAATATCAAAATCAACTACTTTCTTCCTATGCTTGAATGATTTCTCTGCACTATCAGCGCTAGTGTTATCTCTCTTGACTTTGAACTTTCTCTTTTTAGATCCATAGCAAGGTGTACTAGCTGGAGACTTGATTTCACTAGTACCAAAACTGAAATACTCATCATTAATACTGAGGTTCTTCTTGTCAATTTTCTTCTTTACATTATCAAGTTTGGTAGCAGTGTTAGTAGTGGCAGCAGTAGTTGAAGTCACCTTAGTATCCGCTGTCTCATAACTCATAGCAGTATTAGCTCTTGTATTCATCGACTTCTCTGAACTAGTGGTGTCAATTGAATCATTAGCGGTATTCACTTGATTTCTTTGTCTCTTCACACTTTTCTCCAAAGATTTATCTAACTTAGACAACAAACCAGTTCTATCCGTCTCAATAGTAGGAACTTGGACAAAGAAATTGTTTAAATTAGTTGCCGTCCCACCAATCTCCTCTGTATCCATTCTATGGATACGGTTGATTTTAGGCGTTGAGTACCTTATTCCAGATCCTGATACTTTGTCATCTTGCTTATTGGATATATGATCACCCACAGGTGTTTCGACATTCACATGCATGCTATCAATTGAGCTGTTATTTACTGACTCACCCCTGCTAGATGACTTCTTGGACTTTTCCTCCTTGTCTTTCTTGTAATCATTGTCTTGTTGGGTGATTGAGACATTTTCATTGTTTATTATTTCTTTTGAATCGCCTTTTGAGCCAGTGAATAACTCTTGCTTGACTTCCGCTGGCTTATGTCCTTCTAACTTGACTTTGATCTTGGAGTCCAACATTTTGAGTACCGGTATGTTTCAATTACTGAATACAATAATCATTACAAGAGAAATACCTCACTTATCTAGAAAATTATATTTTTACAATTTTTGAGAAATACTCGCTAAAACATTACTCACTGTTGCATGAATTAACAAAATGTGGAATTTATTTTAGTTTATTCTATTTGAAGAAGCTCTAAACTACACTAAGGGTATTTATTTATGTTAATCTATTTCATAAAGCCATTATCACTTAACCATTGAGCGATATCTTTAGTATCACGTTCAAGCCATTGAATACCATTCTTAATAGAATCAATACTTTGATTCAAACCCATATCGTAACTTTCAGTATCTTTATCCTTGAAGAACTCTTCAACGTCTTTCAAATACTCAGGAGAGGTTAATACAGGAACAACACATTGAACAATTCTACCAACGGTAGAGACTGTGTAGTTCTTAGTGAAGGTGTCAAAGTTGTTCTTGAAGTATTCCCACATTAATTTTCTTGTCTTTGAATTACCAGCTAATGAAGCAATCAAATATGAACAATCCATTTCTGGAACAGCTGATGTGAATAATAAAGAGGTGACTTTATCGAAATATATATCTGGTTTAGCAATGGCACCCAAGGATGACAAAGCAGCTTCTCTTGAATCAATACTTGATGGATTCTTAGCTTGTTCAACAATCATTTCAAAGTATTTATCATTACAAGTGGATTCACTTGATAATAAAGTTCTGTAAACTCCTCTCTTTAAGTATGGTGGGATGTTATTCTTGGCAACGTATTCTTCACATTTGTCAATAACAGATTGTAAACCTAATGAACCAGATGCCGTGAATAACATAGATTTCAAACCTTTCTCTAAGATAGATGAATCATCATTGATGTTTCCATTCAACAATTCTTCAGTCTTCTCTTTCAATATAGATAATTGGTATGGTTTCAAAGCTTCTTTGATTTCAGGTTTTTCAAACATGATTGAGGATAATTTGCCTAATCTCTTGGTGATTTCCATCCAAACAGCATAGTCTGATTCTTTTGTGACAGCAGTTAATAATGATAATAAAGATGATGTTGGAACTAAACCAGCATTGGCACCAGATGCAGTATCAGCAATCAAACCAATCTTATCTTCAGGAGTCAATTTCTCAAAATTCTTGATTATATTCTCTAAAATCTTTGGTTCATAGATAACACGGTAGAAACCAACGTTATTTCTGTTCAATTTGAAAAATGGTTCATCAATCTTGATAGTGGTAGATTCTGTGTCAAAAGATTTTGGAGCACCTTCAAAATCTGGATAAATACCTAATGGAATCCACCATTTAGTTGCATTTTCTTCTGGGGTAACATCATTGGTCAATAAGAATCTTCTTTGAGTCAATTTGTATTCATTTGAATCACCAACTTTTTCAACATAGATGTATGGATAACCTTGAGCTTTGATCCATGGATCCATGATCTTATTGATATCTTGACCTGCAACTTCAGATATACCATCCCATAAATCAGAAGTCTTGGCATTACCAAATCTGTGTTTGTTCAAGTAATTGGCAACACCCTTAAGGAAAACATCAGTACCGATAGACTCGGCTAACATTCTAATTGCAGAACCACCTTTCAAGTATGAAATGTGATCAAAGACTTGTTCAACTTCATGAGAGTAGTAAACTGGAACTTCAATTGGATGAGAGTTACGTAAACCATCAAGACCAAGGGCTGTTTGAGTAGAATCAGAAACAAACTCTGTAAAAGTTCTCCATTCTGGATGTAAGTTATCAACAACGTAGTATCCGACCCAGGTTGCAAAACCTTCATTAAGCCACAATTCGTTCCACCAGTTCATGGTGACTAAGTTACCAAACCATTGATGAACTAACTCGTGTGCAACGACGTAACAGATTAATTTTTGATATTTGACATCTGAGGTCTTAGGATCGAATAACAAAGTTGTAGATCTATAAGTGACTAAACCCCAATTTTCCATGGCACCAGCACTGAATTTTGGAACGGCAATCATATCCAATTTTGGTAAGACATAGTCGATATTGAAAATTTCAGAGATATAGTCAATTGTCTTTGTGGCAACATCAAGTGCAAATTCACCTGTATGGGATTGACCTGGAACTGTGTAAACTCTAACTGGGATTGGTTGACCATTGTAAGATCTCTTGGTAAAAGCTTCAATGTAATCAAACTCACCAATTGCCCATGCAACAAGGTAAGTACTCATGATTGGAGTTGTTTCAAAAGTAACTGTTTGTTTACCTGCATCTTTGGTAGTGTTTACCACTGGAGTGTTACCAATAATGTTCAAAGACTCATCTGCTGTAATGCTTATATCAAAAGTAGCCTTTTTGTTTGGTTCATCGTAACATGGGAATGCAGAACGAGCATCAGTAGCTTCAAATTGAGTTGATAAGATGATCTTTTCTTCACCTTTGTCATTCTTGTAATCAGAAGAGTAGAAACCAGCCATATCAGTACGGATCTTACCGACATAGTCAATTGACAATTGTAAAGAGCCACTCTTTAATTTTTGATCGAATTTGAAAGTAACAGTTTGAGCTTTTTCATCACTAACAATATCTTTGATCAAGACCTCGGTATCGGTTTTAGTAACACCTAATGTTGCCTTTGCCGATTTACATTCAATGAATTGCTGATGTAAAGTGATGTAATCGCTTTCTTCTTGAATGTTGAAGTCAATTACAACATTACCTGCAAACTTGTTCTCTTTGTCATCAATGTCAAAAAGATGAACTTTATAATGAGTAGGTTTGACGTTTTCTGGCAAAGCATCATGCTTTGTAGTATCTACGTATTGTGACATTTTTCTAAATTGATTCGGCACAACACACTTAATTGAACTTCTAGAACAAGAATTGAGATATCTAGTAGACTGTGAATAAGAAATTCTTTTAGAATAATGATGATAACTTCTCAATGGTAAGAAGGCAAATTCTGGAGTTATGTCAGCTATTTTACTGATTTTATATGGACTTCTCGAAATATTTTTGAAACTGGTGAGCCTTTTGAGTGAACGGGTCGTTGTATGTAGAGCGATGTTATGAGAGAACATATTGCTGATAGTATGTACCTGTGGGAGTGTATGTCTCAAATCAGTCCTTCTAAGTGTCCAGATGACAATATATAAGAGTATATATACAAGTAAGTGAGGCTTGAGGAGAGTGAGAAATGCTGTAGAGGAAGATCGAGTTGAAAGCGGACAAAGTGAGAGACGAAAAGATTTTGAAATATTTTTCCCTTTTCGTCCTGTTCGTATGGCTTTTACTACTTTTTGGGGTTCACATTTGAGTATTCCGAGATCTATGCTAGTTGTTCCTGTATAAAGAGATCTCGTTGTGTATCTAGGTTGCCTGGGTATAGTTAATGATTTAGGTCACGAGTTAACAAAGAATTGACAATTAGTTACCAGATACCAAAATTAGTTGCTCGTTTACAGACTGGGTTCGCAGTAAAAACTCAAGTGCTTTTTATTATATATGTTATTCGTAATATACAGATAGGACTAAATAGATTCAACCGGTTCTCTCAATTAAATGAACACCACTATCACTGAAGACAATGTCTGACATTTCACCGACTTGTAAGTTAAAAGCGGCATGTTCAAAACTTGGTTGCATTTGTCCTCTTGAGAAGAATCCAAGATCTCCACCTTTTGCGTGACTTGAACAGTCACTTTCGGTTCTAGCTACTTCTTCCAAGGTGACCTCACCTGCCTTGATCTTCTTTTGCCATTCTTTCATTTGCTCAACGGCTTCGTCTACGGAGATTGTAATGTTTTGGTTCTTCCATGAAGAAGGTCTTCTTGAGTCACGGTGTTTTATCAAGAAATGTCTAGCTTTGACTTGTGATGGTCTGTGTAATCCTTTTGAGAGGTAAGAAGTCAGCAATTCTTGATTAGTGCCTTCAGGAGCTTCCCAGCTGGACTCTTCGGTCATTTTGTTGTAAAAGTATTCTTGATCGTGTGTTCTGGAGATCTTGATTGTCCAGTTCTCAGGAAGACCTGTGTAAGGGGATTGTTTGGCGGACTGGAGAGAGAAAGTTTGAGTTAGTTTCATGTTTCATTGAATTGATTGGAGCATTTCTGTTAATCAACATACCATTATGATTGACTGTATTAATCAATGAGTGACGATTGACTGACAAACAATAATAGAAGGCAAGTAGTCAACATGTATGAAAAGTATCTTGACAGATATGATGTAAATCTCATATCTATAAAGTTTTTTACATCCGTGCACAGGAGAATCGCGTCTGGTAAATCAAGAGGGAAACACGAAATGAAGATCTATCTGAGTTATATGAGTTATGCTCTACTACGATAAACGTGGATTATTCGACACATCTCACTAACCCAGCACAGAAACATGACAGTAGATAGCGTACTAACACCGAAAGACCCAAATAATGTTAAAGTTATAATTCTTCCTACTGGTGAGAAAGTGGCTTCTGGGGATTTCAAGATAATATCTCTCCCGCATCCAAGGACTCAAGATATGTGCAAATTTGCATTGCATGACGATCAATTGTACGAGCTCAAGTTACTCAATTTCAAGACTCCGCCATTTGCATCCAAGAATAAGACAAGTGCACCTAAGGAGACTAACGGTATGCCAGTTAAGTCGTTGATGTTCAGCAACACCAATTCAAATCAGCCAGGTATCATAGTCAGTAAGCCTGATATTGAGGTAGCTACGAAGTTCAATATACTATACTTGATCTTAGCTTATTTTGCACCACAACTTATAAAACTTGAAGAAGAAGATGAAGAGGATAGAAGGGTACGGTTCTATACTTTGGAAGACATTGTAGAACTCTTTGAAAGTGATAACTCACCTCTGAAAGGTTTGATAGAGTCATTTTCTAGTCCGATTGATTTTGGTACTTACTTGAGTCAGACTTGTGAAACCGCTGATGAAAACGACGAAATTTTTTACAAGATCTCATTGGAGAAGACAATTGAGTTACTCAAAGGGAAAGTGACAAAAATAGTGGATAGTTTCCCAAGCTCAATTATATCACAAATTTTAACCGACAAACTTTCAAAACCTATAACAAAGGGTCAATCAAGCACAGAGTCTACAGAAATTCCAAAGGAAGTTATGGATGTCATAAAGACAGAATATGCCGTGCATTTACTTGGATCTTATTTGAACAAATTTTACGTTGATAAACTGCTCAAGCAATACGACTTCAAAGTACTTGAGAGTCACTTGGCGGATATTGAAAGCTTTGTACAACAACAAAAAATTGCACAAGAAAACTTAGACGCACTGAATGACAACTTATTGTCTATGACTAGCGGAAACAGTAATAAGAGAAAGATCCCTGAGCCAAAGAAGAAGACATCTGCGAAAAAGGCTAATGTTGTTCCAAAGGGAATGGGCGCCTTGGATAGTTTTTTCAAGAAGAAACAGTAATTTACATTATCTTTTCAGTGAAAATTATAGTTTTTGATTATATGTACAGTACATAGAGATAATAGGCATAAGAAATAATAATAGTTGCATAACTAAGAAATAAATAAGGAGACGTTGCTAAATAAATCATTTGTTTTCGATTTGCTTACTATCATTTCCTGTAATGCTGGCAGTAGCATCTGACTTGGCTCTGTTGTTCAAGGAATCAAAGATACCGAGACCACTTGCCATCCAAGAAGATACATCATTTAAACCAGCTGGGATAACAATTGTGTTTGATTCTTTTGCCAATTTGGCAAAGGCATCAACATATTTCTCTGCAACTTGTAAAGAAACAGCATCTGAACCACCTGGAGTCTCTCTAATTGATTTAGCGATTTTTTCGATACTCACAGCAGTGGCTTCAGCTTTTAATCTGATAGCTTCAGCTTCACCTCTAGCGTAATTGATTTTTTCAGCTTGTTCAGCTTCTGAAGCTAAGATTTGTGCAGTTTTCTTACCTTCGGCAATATTTATATCAGATTGTCTACGACCTTCAGAGTCAAGAATTTCAGCTCTCTTTGATCTTTCAGCGGAGACTTGTCTGTGCATTGCTTCCAACACATTTGCAGGAGGATGGATATCCCTGATTTCATATCTCAAACATTGAATACCCCAGTCTCCTGCTGCTTCGTTCAAAACTGTAGTGATGTTGTTGTTCAAAGTTTGACGTTCTCTCAAGACATGATCTAAAGTCAATTGACCAATCTCAGATCTCATAGTAGTTTGCGCTAATTGAGTGATTGCATATTCGGCATCTTCAACACCGTATGAAGCTTTGTAGGCATCGACAACTTTAATATAAAGAACACCATCCATTTCAAGTGTAACATTGTCTGATGTAATTGCACTTTGACTAGGAACTTCAACGGCACTTTCTTTCAAAGATTGAACATATTGAATTTTGTCTAAGAATGGGATTAATATAGCTAAACCAGGTTGCAAGATTCTGTGGAATTTACCCATTCTTTCAACGATCCATGCTGTTTGTTGTGGTACAAATCTGATGATTGTGTTTGCTGGCAATTGAGCTTTTGAAAAGTAATTCAAGTTAGAAGAGTTACCGTAGTATCTAATGGCTCCAGTTGCTCTTAGAGCTGCTGGCAAAGATCTGGTTGCTGCCTTTGGCAAACTTCTCAAAACCTGACTGGCAATTTTACCTGTATTTGTTCTAATCATTGTCTGATTGTTGATTATCTGACAATATAAGTGTATCAATGTGCTTCGTAAGTACTATCAACTACAATATCAGTAACTCCGGTATATTTGCCATTTTGCTCATTTTTCAATAGAAAGTACACTGAATATTTAGCCTTTACATAATTTTTCAGAATTTCCGCGACGATTTCTTGATTATTCTACGGAGATCTATTATTTCGCCCCAATCGACCTGATTGTCCTTCTAACAAATTTTTTTTGTCATTTAGCTATACTTATATGAGCTTTGTAGAGATAGTAGGTTTACCTGGTCTACAGTTAGTGGATTAATAGCAAGATAGTCGGGCTTCGAGTTTAAACAACGTAGTGAGCAGAAGCAATTATGGCTAAGGGTTACGAAATATCAGAAAATGAAAAGACTTTCATACTTGAGTCCCTGAAAGAAGGACTCAGGTTGAGTGGTCGTAAACTACTTGAGATGAGAGATTTGAAGATAGAAATCAATGAAGAAGAGTATGGTGTGGTTGACATATCATTAGGTAAGACCAGAGTCTCATGTCGTATATCATCAGAAATTGTCCCACCTTACGAAGACAGACATTTTGAAGGTATTTTCCAAATAAACACAGAAATTTCTCCTATGGCATCACCAATGTTTGAAAGTGGTGCTACAGGAAGCAGTAAGAGTCAGTCTGATAACGAAGTTATGATAAGTCGTTTGATAGAGAAAGCAGTGAGAAGATCAGGAGCATTGGATTTGGAGAGTTTGTGTATTATAGCAGGATCAAAAGTATGGTCAATAAGGGCAGATTTACATTTCTTGAACTACGATGGAAATTTCATTGATGCAAGTTCAATAGCAGTCATGGTTGCATTATTACATTATCGTAAACCAGATTTGGAAATTGACGGTGAAAACATAATATTGTATTCAGTAGAACAGAGAAATCCAGTGCCTTTGAGTATACTGCATATACCGATTTGTATAACATTTAACTTTTTCAATCCAAATGACGAAGAGGAAAATATAAAAGGTGATTTGAACAATGAGTTGATCATCGTCGATTCTGACTTGAAAGAAGAGTTACTCAGTTCTGGTTCAATGACATTAACCTTGAATAAGAATAAGGAAATCTGTCAGATTAGTAAAAGTGGAGGATTGCCTATTGACGCAGCTATGATTATGCAATGTTGTAACTACGCAAGTAACATCGTGGATGAATTGACTGATAAGATAAAAGAAGTGCTGAAAGCTGATGAAAAGAAGAGAATCACAGGCTTTGAAAAAGAATTACAGGCTACAAACGATAGATAGTTTTATCAGAAAATGGTTAGATTTAATTGCTATACAACGATTATGTATTATATAGATTGTTTCTTTGGTTTTGTAATAAATGTAACTAAATAAACAAAACTCTTCAATAATTATGACAGAACTAAAAGCTAATATGAATTATAAGGAACTTAAAAATACAGGTTTATGGAGGTGATCTTTTTGTAGAACATGTTTATGCCTTTTGTCTACGTTCCCATTGAATTTCAGCTGGTTCCATTGGTAAAGTAACCATTGATTGGTAGTCAACAGGTGGTAATTTTGAAGTCCATTTGAAATTTTGAATATATGTAACTAAAATAGTACCCAATTGAGTATATGCAAATTGTTCACCAATACATCTGTGTCTACCACCACCAAATGGTAAGTATGGAGAAGAAACTCCTTTTGAAATTTTACCAAAACCATAATCAATACTATCTTCATTAGCGCCTGCGCCTGTAGCTGCAGTATTAGCACCACCACCAATACCACCAATTTGTTCCCATCTGTGTGGTTCATAAACGTTTGCATTTGGGAAATAAGCTTCATTTGTCATGGCAAAACCTGGTGAGACTAAGACATGATGACCAGGTGGAACAACGTATTTAGTGTTTGGAACAGGAAGTGCTTTGATAACTTTACGGAAGATTGAGTGTAATGGCATGTGTAATCTTAAAGTTTCCTTGATTGTGTTGTTGACTAATGGCATTTGTTGTAAATCTTCGTAAGAAACTTCTTCTCTGTCACCCATAACTGATTTGATTTCCTTGTATAGGTCTTCTTGTAAGTCTGGTCTTTCACCTAAATGTAATAAGAACCATGAAGAAGTGGAAGCAGAAGTATGTTGACCACCCATTAAGATACCGATTAACAAGTTGGCAATTTCTTCGTCAGTCATCTTGCTACCATCCTTGTAAGTGGAGTTCTTCATTAAGGAATCAACTAAATCTCTATCTTGAATATCATTGTTCTTTCTACGTTTGTTAATCAAAGATAAGTAAGTTTCAGAAATGATTCTATGAGCTTCATCTCTCTTGTAGTAACTTGGCAATGGCAAGTTTGGGAAGACAAAGTTGATTGGAGTAAAACCTTTATCTAAATCAGAGTACAATTGAGCAAATCCAGTGTTTAATAAATCTCTAATATCTTTACCTAATAAAGCTCTTGAAGCAGTGAAAATTGTAATTTCTGGTTGAGTTTTCAAGACATCAACCTTCCCGTTTTGACCTTGGAAAGTTGGTTCAGTCTTGAAGTAGTTTAAGATTTCTTCACGGATCATTGGAACATAAGAAATGAAGGAATCCTTGGTTAAAGCACTCTTGGCGAATTTCTTTTGATCCATTAACTTCCAGTTTGGACAATCGTAGATAACACCTTTACCAAAAACTGGGGTAGTTAAATGAGTATAAGCTTCTTCAGCAGAGACATCATTGATTTTAGCATTTAACACGAATTCATGACCTTTTGGACCTAGGTACACGGTCATAACCTTACCTAACATCAAGAAAGAGAAAACGTCACCATATTTCTTTTGACATTTAGCAAAGAAATCATATGGTTGCATACCATATTCAACACAAGAACCAGCCCATGGTAACCAGTAGAATACCATTGGAACTCTGTCCTTACGTAAAGAGTATACTAATTGCCATGTTATTGAGTATAAGAATGGGATTGCAACGACTAATAATACTTTTTGGAATGTAGATAAAGCTGAGAGTAAAGTGATTAATTGTAGTCCGTAGTATTTACCGGACTCAATCAAAGTCTCAATAGTTCCAGCTGATTGACTCATTGTGTTTAATTTGTACTTTTTTTCGCTTGAATACTATTAACGAATGAACTATGTTATAAGACACACTTCTTGATCCTTTGAGCAAAAAGAAAAAAATAGAAACACAAATTTCAAAGAGAAAGGGGTATCTTAAAAGGAACGCGATTTATTTGATGAATAGTATAACCAAAATATCAACGACAATAATATATAATCTATATTATTGACTGATGAGAATAATGGAAATGTAAAGTACTCAAATAGTAGCTATATAACTGTATAACAAGGAATCGTAACAAGATGATATTCCAATCTTTATATAAATGAGAGCTAAAATCTAAAAAAATCGTTGCGCACAGAAAATTGTGAGTGAGTGCAGAGGACAATAAACGACATAAACGAAATTGGAAAAATCAGACCAGTTAAATTTTTCGTTTTATTAATAAAAAGGGTGTTTTATACTAATTGTTGTAGTGTAACATTGTTACATATATTTTGGGTGAATACACTCTTGTGTAGCATAGCCATAGTAGGGTGGTGTGATTATATATCGCATGATTTAAATTTACTTATTAAGGGCATTCTTCTGCTGAGGTTGAATTTCTGTTTTTTGTTTTTTCCGTTTCTACTTGCCTGTCGTTTACTCTATATACTGATACTCGTATCTTTCAAGCCTTGATTTCATAAAAAGTTATGTCATGTATTCAAATTATATATATACAAGTTTGATTTGTGAGGTATTGGTGATAGTTAATGGCACCAGCAGGGTTATGAATGTAGAAATGAGCTTATAGATTGGGAGGTAGATCATGGCGCCAACGACATATAGTAGTGATGATCTTAAACAAGCCTCTTCTCCATATTTCTATGTAACTTTCAATATTTCACAACTGTGCCAGTGCATGCGTAAGTGACTGAGTCGACTTGTAGTGGCTCATTTGATAAAATTAGATTTGCTTTTCTATTTCTATTTCTTTCCAACCAAAGGATTCTTTTCTTCGTTCTTTATAATTGGAATTTCTTCGCTTGGTACTGGCTTAGCACCGGTAACTCTTATAAAATCTTCCATTATTTCATCACTGTGTCTCTCTTTACATTCAATTGTCTTCTTATCACCATTTGCGTAGAGAATATTTATAATTGATGGACATTTCTTAGCATCTTCTTCAGTTGTACATTTAACTCTTGTTACTTCAACAGGTATAGTTGGGTTATGGAAGTTAATAGTTCTTAAATTCCATTTCCAGAATTGACGTAAACCCATATGACCGTATGTATTGGTATATTTGAAGATTAACTGTATCTTATCAACTTTTGATTCATCAAGCTTAACAGCAGAGTTCTTGAAGTTCGCTATAAGGTTAAGATTAGCCATTTGTTTGGCAATCTTACCATTTGGGAGACCTCTCAAGAAAGTTGGCGCAACTTTAACAGCCTGGGACATGGTGTATGATATATTTGTGTGCTGTTAATGTATGTTGATAGGCTGGTATCAATACGATCTATATACCATAATATACTACCTCTCTTAATCTCAATCGACAATTTCCACTTTTCTTTGATGAATTTTTTTTTTCCTGGTGAATTTATGTGAGGTGTGTGGTGTAGTGGTATTGTAGTACTCAATATTTGTACTTATTAGGAATTATGTGGGAGGGATCTATAGGGATTAGATAAGGAGTGTGTATGTGTTTATGGTATCTCAAGTGTGTAGTTTGGGTGAGATAACTGTGAGTGATAACTTAGGGTGCTAGGGAATAGATGATATAACTGGAAAAAAGTGTTGGAAGTCAATTTGCTGAAAATTTGATTATTATTCACTTCGCTCACTTTTTCATACTGCGCTTAATCTAACCCTGTTTCAAAATATACTCGAAGGTTATTACGAATGAAGGTTGAACTGCAGTAACAGTTCTGGGAAGAGTCAATGGAGAATAAGAGTGCATTTACCGAATCCCCAAAAACACCTGTCAAACATGGTATCATAAGCTCAACTGAATCAGGTTTACCAACATCTCCTGGAAACTCGATTAGATCTAAAAGATACTACTCATTTTACGATATCGCAATTGGTAACATATATCCCGAAGACAGGAGGGACTCTACAACAGGAGACACTGGAGATAGTGTAGGCTTAGGGATTATAGTCTCCAATGATAAGAGTCTAAAGAAGTTTGATAATAAACTCAAAGGTAATTCGTTAGCCAAGATCCTTGAAAATGCTAATAAGCTAATACAGAGAGACAAAGACTTGCTTGCAGAACTAGAAAATATAAGAAAAGAGCTGAGAAAAGCAATCGGATAATCTTCTATCTAGCATAGATGAGGATATTAGGTAGATATGGAGGGCTCTATATCCTCGGTTTTACTAATAGCCGAACGTTTACCTCTTTCGATAATAGGTTTATAATCTATTGAACGTATATATACAGGATTTCAGATAAATATGTGTTGTATAGTAGCCTAATTCACTCTCATTAGAGCACTCTTGGAGCTAATGAAACGATTTTGTTGAAATTTTTCTTTCTTAATTCTCTTGCAACAACAGATGAGACTCTTGTTCCAATTGGTTCATCCTTTTGATTAATTAAGACACAAGCATTATCATCGAATCTTAATACAGTACCATCTGGTCTGATAATTGGAGACTTAGTTCTAACTACAACAGCACGAACAATATCACCTCTTTTAACTTTGGATGAACTACCACCCATTTGTGAACCTGTAGCTCTTGATTCTTGAACAACGCAGACTATTTTATCACCAACACCTGCGAAATTCTTTGGACTTTTTCTTAAAACCTTAATACATTCAACCATCGATGCGCCCTGTAGTAGTAGTAGTGGTAGTAGTAGTAATGAGTTAGTAACGAGTTGATATAAGGTAGGTATTGAAAGATATTGAAAGAGACTATTAGTCCCGTGAAGATGATATACATACGGAGTTATCGACGACTTTGAGCATGGACTTCAGATAGATCATGTTGGTTTATGTGTATAGTATAGTAAGCTAGTTGTCTTGTATGATAGTAGCCTTTTACTCTATGTATACTTCAACTATGATCTTATTATTCATCACACACTCTCTCTCCCTCTCTTCTTCACAGTGAAAATTCATCAGTTTCTCGCACTCGCGCAGAAATTGAAAATTTGTCTATTGCAACATCCTTGCACTGATTTCCTATTTTTTCACACTGCCATAAATTACAGAGAGGGTAACCCAATTTTTTCCACGGTGTAACAAATGCTTAGCTAAAATAAGCAATAAGCTACTCTCTACTGCTCTATTCTATACATACTATATAAGTTGATTATATACTATAGTACTACGCGAGTGCTGAAGGAGTTATTTATATGGGTATTAAGGTATCATTGTGCTTCACTCAGAGTATCATCTAATTTAGTACTACTATGTAAACCAAGACACTCTAGACTGAAATAGCCAAGATATATATATAGCTCTATACTAAACTAAATTTCAAAACATGGGCGTATTCGTAAATACTCAAAGCCTCTTACTATACCAGATTAACTAAGCCCAGCGTGAATTTTTCTGTTTTCTTCAATTTGATGGGTCTTTCAATTAGTGAGTTTTTTTATTTTTCATCGTAGTTAATCGAGTATTTTCAAGTGACCACCCAATCTGCTAGACATCAAGTACATCTATGTTCCTTTATTTAGTGAATTAGACTAGTATAAAGCGGTAAACTAACAATCCCCTTTAACATTTCACTTGCGCGCCTGTCTCTCTGCCAATTATTTCTAGCACGAAAACAGGAAAAAAGAGGGAAAAAAAGAAAAACGTCTACGCTAAAAATAAATTTTAGGAAACATAGAAAGTAAATAAATTTGTCTGTTCTTTCTTTAACTTGATGTATTAAGAGATACAAGGAGTCCAGTAATAGAGGTACATACATTCAATCAGAGAGATATACATACACATAATCAATCAAATAGATAAACTTGTCTCTACAACTCGCTCTTCTTCTTCATATACATTGTTACATTCTCTCTTTTGATTCATCAACATCAACATCATCCATCATCAATCAGTACTAGTACCCACCATCACACAAATAATAAACAATCACATTAAAAGATGAAATATATACATCTTATACTGTCATTCATATTGATAACAGTATCGTCAGTCTATGCAGATGTGAGTGTCACAGCTCCAGATTCTGGTGATTCATTCTCTGTTTCAGATTCAACCGTTTCATTTGATATCGAATGGGAAGATGATGATAATAGTCCAGATATTGATGAAGCAACAACTTTAATTCTTACCTTATGTACAGGTTCAAATACAGATATTCTAGCTTTAGAAACCATTGTCACTTTAACTGCTTCAGATGATATTAAAAGTGGTAAATATTCTGCTGAAATCGATGCAGATATTGCAAAGAGTGGTAGATTCTTTGTTCAATTTTACGTTGGTTACGCAGCAGGTTATACAATTCATTACTCTGAAAGATTCAAATTATCCGGTATGACAGGTACAGAAACTGCATCAGGTTCAGGTGACCCACCAGGATCTGAATATTCTATCACTACAACAAATTTAGATATTTCAAAATCTTTTACAGTTCCATATACTTTACAAACTGGTCGTACAAGATATGCTCCAATGCAAATGCAACCAGGTTCAGAAATCACTGCTACAACATGGTCAAGAAGATTTGCCACATCATCAGTTTCATATTACACAACAATGAAAAAATCTCCATCTGTTTATTCAACAATTACTCCAGGTTGGTCATATACTATGAGTTCATTAGTCAATTATGCAACTCCTGCTCCATTCCCAAGTGAAGTTGGTTGGTATTCTGCTCAAGATAGATTAGTAAGTGCAACTTTAGATAGTTCTTATAGAAAAATCAAGAAGAGAAGATGGGATGATGAGTAATTTTCATTCATTCAATCTCTTTTGTTTTCAAGCTATCTCAAAATTCCTTTTGATATTACTAAAAAAAAACACTAATGTTATTTATTCATTCATTCACTTAGTCATTGTTGATTATTTGATTGTGTATTAATTACTCTTTTGCATTATATTCATCATTACTACATTTGAGGCACTTGCAAGTTGAAACTGCAGTCATTACCTCCTTTTGTATACACATACATTACC